>WAAD01002272.1:32746-72700 GCA_013389945.1 Fregata magnificens
AACTGGGGCTGTTTAGTCTGGAGAAGGGGAGGCTGAGGGGAGACCTTATCGCTCTCTACAACTACCTGAAAGGAGGTTGTAGGGAGGTGGGTGTCGGTCTCTTCTCCCAGGAAACTAGTGATAGGATGAGAGGAAATGGCCTCAGGTTGTGTCAGGGGAGGTTTAGATTGTGTATTAGGAAAAATTTCTTTACGAAAAGAGTGGTTAAGCATTGGAACAGGCTGCCCAGAGAGGTGGTGGAGTCACCATCCCTGGAGGTGTTCAAAAAAGGTGTAGATGTGGCACTCCAGGGCCTGGTTTAGGAGTCATGGTGGTGGTAGTTGATGGTTGGACTTGATGATCTTAGAGGTCTTTTCCAACCTTAATGAGTCTATGATTCTATGATTCTGTGATTCTAAGAGCAAATTATATGGCTCTAAAACTGATTTCATTTGGAATGATGGCAAAAACCTTGATAAGTCACAAAATGAGGACAAATTAATACACAAAGAGAGAAAAGATTGAATGAAACGCCTGAGATGATTGTTGTCAAGCTGTTATGTTTGTAATTATGGCCATAAGTATGTTAAGGTGGGCAATAAATTATTCTGGGGAAAAATATTTTATGTTTCTTAATTAAAGGCCTTTGAAAAATGGGTATGCTGGTACTGATACTGACCAGGGACTTGCGAAAATATTTTACTTATGAGCTTGCAATGTGAGAAGTGGCCTGAAAGATGGAACTGATTTTGTTATGCAAAATATTAGAAGGTACAGGGGGAAAAAAGTAGAAATATGACATTTTTATAAACAAAGAAATACACACAGAATTGCACAACGAAATGCAGCAGATACAGTACGATTCTGGCTGCATTGAAGTAAGATATAGTTTTCCCTATAGTAGGAATTTCATTTCTTGATAGTTGTCAAGGAATCAAGGGACTAGTTGGAACTAAAACAGTGCTCTTAAATTCCTCATGTAGCTTTGTTAATTTTCAATAGGGTATGTCCGACTCCAATGTTTAAATTTCCAAATTAATTTTCATGTGTGAAATCTATTGTAGTCCAACTAAACCCGAAGTATGAAATTTAATTAGTTAATGAATTTTATAGCAAAAATAATGATAGTATTAATCTAGTCTGGTATTAAGTGTAATAATATCAGAATTTCATCCAGTCATTCTTGTGTTAAATTAAGATTTCTTGATCATATCTTGCTCAAAAATGCAATGTGTGATTTCACTTTCTAAATATTTTGACAGAGGTTGTTCCAATTGCTTATTGTTTGTATAATACAGTGTAAAATATACAATGTATTGGAAAAACTTATGTTTGAGAGTGTACAGATAAACAAACACAAAAGATTTTGGTATCAACAGTACTTTGTGTTATAATAGTCTGAAGGTTTTTGTATTTTCTTGAGTGTCCTTTCTTTTTATGTTAGGAAATGATTTGATGGTTCACAAAGTTAATAGGTGTCATGACATTTTTCTATTTTTACACAGTAAGTTTTAACATGAGAACAGTGAGAAACTTCTTCCATCCAGACTTTCCTGCTGGGAGGAGGGACATGGCAATTTGTAATTTTTCCAAGATATAAACAATATATATATTCTAAGACATACGATCTTGGCAAATGACAACATAATGGACAAAACCTTACCAAATCTAGACATATGGGACTATTTACCTTAAACCTAATGTTAATTCTAGTTAAGTTTTACTACTTTCAGTAGGCTGTTTTTTGCTACCTTTCATAGTATTTTTTTCTTTCACAAATGAGTAACATGAACTATGTGCGTCTGTGAGACACCTCCATCTAATGCACAACTCATCTGTTTATGTCTTTATATGCCTTTGTTCTATCTATCTTCCTTATTTTCTGTCTCCCTACCTGACAATCACAACCTTTAAAATGCACTGTTTGGCCTAGTAGCAGATAGTTTTGGGTTCACACTGAAAACCAAGATATCTAGTTTATCTAAGCTACTATCTGTGATAGAGGCCCAGAGCGGGTGCGTAGGAAATAGTATCCCTAAGTATGTCCTCCCACGAATGTTTTCCATAGAAACTTCACGAGGCTCAGTTGTACCCACACCCTTATTTTTAATACTGCTAGGTGAATATTTCTTCCAAAAAAGTGCTTAATTACTTTTGAACCAGCTTTTATAACTTTATTATCCAGAATTTGCTGTGGCAATGAGTTAGCATTGTGAGAAAATAGGGGTTTTTTAGACTTTAAAGTGATCAGCTGTAATCACTCTAGCTACTTTTAAATATTCATTAGTGGTTTTCCACTTAAGGAGTGGCACTGAAATGCTTAAAAACCTATAGGCATGGTCCTGACAGCCAGGAAAGAAGTTTCAGCAAGTGTATATCCACCTCAGTCATTGTCTCCCTTCTAATTCCTCTTATGGATTTATCCTTAAGAAGAATTATTAGGGAGCCAATAGAAAGTCACCCATCTAAATCCCTCTGGATTTTTAAAGAGTATAATGAGCATTTTCATCTCCCATCTTGAGACACTATGTGGTATCTCTTTACACTCCTCCGTCGTGGCCCTTCACCCTTGTCAGAAATGGATGGATGAAAAAATATCTTCTATCTTTCTGGTTTCTGAGGGCATTGTTCAACTCGTCTCATTAACATTTGTACAGTGGCTGATCAGGACTACTACAGAAACTTGAAGTACTGATCCAAAGCTCACTGAAGTTAATGAAAAGATTTCCATTGACTCCACTGGGTGGCACGTGGCTCTCAGGCTCCAGAAGGGCAAGGACCTGACAGCCTTCTTAAGAACATTTCCTTTTATATGTTTATCATAGGCTAGAGGCTTTTGTTACAAGGCTAGAATGTCTGACATCTGCTCTTGGATGTTACCTTTGAAGATATTGCATGAGTATAAATAATGACATACTGTAAAGGCTGCTTAGCTAACAATAATACTGAAAATATAAAACTGTGCTGAGACATCAGTGCAAAACATAGTGTGTCGCTTATCTAATCTATCATTTTATCGCAGAAGCCAGACTGTTAAGGGCACAATATCTTTCCAATCTGTTCAATTGTATTATCTATCAGCTAGAAAGTTATAAACACAGAATCAGTGATCACAGTCACAACACAGCTGATATTGCAGTATACACATGTAAATGATATAGCTGATGCCAGAGCTGTAAATTTACCTTGATGTTTATCTGGAGGGAGAAGAAACAGCTCACCCTGAAATTCATAATGCCTCTAAATGAGGAAGTAGTAAGGAGGTAAAAGGTATAAGGAAGAACAGTTTCACAGTAATTTTCTTACTTGTCCTGTCTTGACTCAACTGAACCATTTGCTAGGGTTGGCTGTCTTTAGCTCCACAATAGGAAAAATCCACATTTAGCATGTAACCCCAGCCCAGAGTCCAATACAGAACTCACAATGCTAGTGTTTGTCCTTCAGGAAGATGCTAGGTGAGGAGGGGAAAAGATCCATCCATGTGTTATATAGGAGCCTGGCACAAGAGAGGCCAGGCTAAGGGTTACAACTATGTTTGGAAGTATGTGCACACCTTTAGAGTATGAATAACTGATTCTCTGTCCTTCCAAGCATTTTGAACATCCTACTTCAATTTCCTACTAGAATATCCTCATTGGCAGGCCATAAGTAAGACTGAGAAGATGTGAGAGTAGAACCCCAACCATTCTTCCTGAAGAAGTTGTGCCACTGTTTGGACAAAAAAAGCAAGAACCTATAGTGTGAGAGACAGTAAGGATATGTGAGCACATTTCTACTGTCCACTGATAAGGTCCCTCTGCTTGGAGGAGGGAGTCTTGATAACTTCCTCTTTTGCCTACTAGGACACTGGCTTGAAACCTTAAACAAAAAACTTGCTTTTGACCTTTGTTGATAAAAGGATCAAAAGAGGAATCCAAAGCTATTTAAAACTGCAGATGGAGAGAAACCTCCCCAGGGAAAAAGTGTTCTGCCAGCATCTGCTGGCAAGTAAATGTAGCTGCCAGGGCAGGCTAATCCTCATTTGCAATCAGTTATGTAAGGACTTGAGGCATTGTTAGCATTCCAGTACATTTTGATGCTAGAGTTTTTATTCAGGACTGAAAACCTGTGGCAAGAGATCTCAGTTCAGTGTACTTGGGTGAACGATCGCTTAACCATGCTGCACCCTGTGACACGACCAAGTTTAAAAAGAGTAGAATTGAGAAAATGGGAAGGAGACACCAGTTTCTTTTCCCTGTCCTGTTAAGAATTTAGGCAGGACCCCCGAGTTCCTCTTGCAAGAGTTGAAACCCTGCTGGGTTTGCTGGAAAAGGTGGGCAGAGGAGAAGCGTGATACGTGCAGCAGTAAAGCCATATGGTGATGACAACATCATGACAGGGGCAAGAGATCAACCTTTTCCAGCAGCTGGACTCCTCTATCATAGACTACAAAATAGAATTGGGGAATAGTCTAACAGAGACACATAGTGATTAGTTATTTTGCCCATTGAAAAACAAGAAAGCCTTTTTTTTTCCTTCTTTTTTTTCCTTTCCTTTCCTTCTTTTTTTTTCTTTTTTTTTTTTTTGCAACTGGGGAAATATTGTTAATTACTGAGTAACCAGGCAGCGTTGTTTACTTTCTCAAGTTTCCAAGTTTCTTCAGGGTGCCTGAGACATATAATTCAGATCTTTTGGGGGAAGAAATCGCTAGAAATTCTACCCCCAAATAGTCAAAGGACAATATGCATAATTGCAATAATGCAATAATGCAAAGGATAGATGTCTGGGGTTTCAATGTCAGGTGGCATCTGGTATGTGGATATTGAAATCTATTGCTGATAACAGTGTGCTAAGCAATACATAAAGGGCAGGGAATAAGACCAGGAAAAGTTATTGGAACAGTTCTAGGAGAAAGAGAAGACATCAGCTTTGTATGAGAGAAGGAAAAGTAAAGCCCATTTCAGGAAGAAGAAAAGATGTTACTAATTTCACTGATGAATGATCACTGATCAATGATGAATGATCCTGATCTCCTTCTATGACCAGGTGACCCGCCTAGTGGATGAGAGCAAGGCTGTGGATGTTGTCTACCTGGACTTTAGTAAGGCCTTTGACACTGTCTTCCATGGCATTCTCCTGGAGAAGCTGGCAGCTCATGGCTTAGACAGGTGTACACTTCGCTGGGTAAAAAACTGGCTGGATGGTCGAGCCCAGACAGTGGTGGTGAATGGAGTGAAATCCAGTTGGCAGCCGGTCACGAGCGGTGTTCCCCAGGGCTCGGTTTTGGGCCCAGTTCTGTTCAACGTCTTCATCAATGATCTGGATGAGGGGATTGAGTGCACCCTCAGCAAGTTTGCAGATGACACCAAATTGGGCGGGAGTGTCGATCTGCTCGCGGGTAGGAAGGCCCTGCAGAGGGATCTGGACAGGCCGGATCGATGGGCTGACGTCAATTCACAGAATCACAAAATCACAGAATCACAGAATGGTTGGGGTTGGAAGGGACCTCTGAAGATCATCTTGTCCAACCCCCCTGCTTCAGCAGGTTCACCTAGAGCAGGGTACACAGGACTGCGTCCAGGCGGGTTTTGAATATTTCCAGAGAAATCCAGCCTGTTCCAATGCTCTGTCACCCTCACAGTAAAGAAGTTTTTTCTCATGTTCAGCTGGAACTTCCTGTGTTCTAATTTGTGCCCATTGCCCCTTGTCCTGTCATTGGGCACCACTGAGAAGAGTCTGGCTGTGGAAATACTGAACAAGACTATTTTAACCAATAATAGTTCAATCCAATTCCATCAATGACATTTTACAAAGTAAAATTTATTTCCTGAACTTTTTTTTGGAAGAGATTTTCTTAAGTAATTAAATTTCTTTTTTGTACCAATTTCTGTTTCAATATTCAGCTTCAAAAACTTTAAAAAAAAACCCCTACAGAGCATTTTTCATCTGATTGCTGGATTCCTTTATGATGTAAAAAATTAGACAATTAAAAATGGTGCAACAAAGACCAGATAATCAAAGCTTTTCAGCCAACAGATTATTTCAGTGGAAATAAGCACCTAATATACTTTCAAAGAACTCAACCCTAGTTACTTATCAAAATCTTGACCTTTATTCTTTGCAAAAGTTAGCCGTTAATTTATGTTTTTCAGTGTGATGAAATTAAAATGCCCATTAATTGCCCAAGCTCAATTTTCCTCTTATGACAAAAATTAACAATTATAATTAAATTCAAAAACTATGTATGATGCAGAAAATGACAAAATCTGTACTAAGCATTCCAAAGTTTCTCTCTAGAAAAGGAGATGTTAAACAAATAATGCACAGTCAACCATTATGTTATCATTCTGTAGTTTTCTGGAATGTGGTAATACCTAGTAATACATATTAAAAAATATCCCATTTATCTCTGAAGTGCTGATCCATTCACAGGAGCTATAAAGTCCTGATAGGAAGCCTGGCCATAGCAGCTCTTCCAAGATGATAGCTGCTAAAGGGGTCATACAGATACCATTGAGGATATATTTAATTACATTAAATAGTATCTGAATGGTGGCTTTTGTTCAAAGTATATTTGAATTTTTTAAGTAAAATTATATTTCTCAATGGATCATTTTGGTGGTATGTCACATATTTTTCATGGATGTTATTTAAAAATATTATTTGGTTAATTTAAATGTCCTTAATAAATGTGTATCTGAATAAATATCTAATGTGGAAAATATACAAAGGAACTTTTTTAGGGAGTGTTCCTAAAAGAGTATGCCTGAAGACTAATCCATGAACACCAGTTTGTAATATACAGTTGAACATGCACAATTCCTTTTCTTCAGCCTATTCAGAAGATATGTTATAGATGAGTAGTATTCTCATATTCCAGAAGACAAGGCAGTTTATTTCATGATACTGTTAAATTAATCTTAGGGAGATGAATGATCTTATATACACATCCTTCATTTTTGTGGTCACACAGGTTAGTGTCATGATTTCTTTTGCAACCATACTACGTCACAATTTTGTTATATAGAAGTAATATTTCTACATTGCTAACTATTGCTATTACAGTGATCATGATGGAGAAGCTGGAGCCTTTAAAGAATGAGATTAAACAATCAACTATTATTAGAAATGTTAGTTCTTTCAGCCCTTACCAAGCCTATTTTCGATGAATCTGTAATGTTGTAGAGGGTAGCTAGCCAACGGTGCATATACTTACAAAACACAACAGAACAAAGAGAAGAACTTTTCACACAACAGAATCCTGAAAACAAAAAGTTTAGGTCAGTAAAGAAGCAAAGGTGGCAGGAGGTCTGCATGGATGCACAAGGAGCTCCTCACTAAACTCCAACATAGAAAGGAGGCATACAGGAGGTGGAAGCAGGGACAGATCTCTCAGAAGGAATACAGGAGTATACAAGGGTAGGAAGGCCGAAGTGCATCTGAATCTGGTAGGGGATGTGAAGGACAACAAGAAGGGCTTCTACAGATGTATCAGCAGCAAAAGGAAGTCTAGGGAAGATGTGGACCCACTGCTGAATGTGGCAGGGGCCCTGGTGACAAAGAACAAGGTTGAAGACAATGAGCCAAGGTACACAATTACTTTCTTGCTTTGTTTTTTAATGGTAAGACTGGACTTCAGCAATTCCAGGCCCCTGAGACACAGGAGAAACTGGAACAAGGAAGAGTCACCTCTGATACAGAAGGATCAGGTTAGGGAACATTTAAAAAATGACATGCACAAGTCCACAGGATCTGATGGCATGTGCCTACAAGTGCCAAGTGAGCTGGCTGATGCCCTTGTAGGCCACTTTCAATTATCTTTAAAAAGGCCATTCAATTATCTTTAAAAAGCCCATGGTGATTTGGGTAGGTTCCTGAGGACGGAAGGAGAGCAAATGTCACTCCTGTCTTCAAGAAGGGCAAGAGTTGTGGTCCTCAGAATTACAGGACAGTCAGCCTCATTTCAATACCTTAGAAGGTGATGGAGAAAACCCTCCTGGAAACCACTTCCAAACATAGAAAGGACAGAAAGGTGATTGGGTGATTGGGAGTAGTTGGCATGGATTTGCAAGGGGAAATCAGGCATAACCAACCTCATAGCCTTCCACAATGAGATGACTGGCTCAGTAGATAAGGGGAAGGCAATGACTGTTGCTTATCATGACTTTAGTGAGGCTGTTGACACTGTCTCCATCACATCCTCATAGACAAACTGAGGAGACACGGGCTAGATAAATGGGCAGTGAGGTGGACTGAAAATTGTCTGTGCTGCTGGGCTCAAAGGGCTTGTGATCAGCGACATGAAGTTGGGCTGAAGGCCAGTCACTAGTGATTTACCCCATTGGTTGATACTGGGTCCACTACTGTTTAACATCTTCATTAATGACATAAATGATGTAGCAGACTGCACCCTCTGCAAGTTTGCAGACAATACAAAACTGGGAAGAGTGGTTGGTTCACCAGGTGGTTGTGCTGCCCTTCAGATGGACCTCAGCATGCTGGAGAAATGGGCCTATCAGAATGTTATGACTGTGGGTCCTGGTGGACGAGAAGCTGATCATGAACCAGTAATGAACATTTGTGGCAAAGGCCAACAGCATCCAGGGCTGCACTGGGAAGAGCACTGCAGGCAGGTTGAGAGTGGCAATCGTTCCCCTCTATTCAGTACTGGTGAGGCCACACCTGGAGCACTGTGTCCAGTTCTGGGCTCCCTAGTACAAGAGAGACATGGACTTAGTGGAGCAAGTCCAGTGAAGGGCCACAAAGATGATTAAGGGCTTGGAGCATCTATCAGATGGAGAGGAGAGTCTGAGAGAGCTGGGACTCCTCAGCTTGGAGGAAAGAAGTCTTAGGGTGATCTTATCAATGTGTATAAATACCTGGGAAGGAATGAAGAAGAGGGCGGTAGACTGTTCTCACTGGTGCCCGCTGACAGGACAAGAGGCAATGGACACAAACTGAAACACAGGAAAAGCTGTTTAAACATAAGAAAAAACCTTTTTATCGTGAGAGTGGCCATGAACTGGAACAGGTTGCCCAGAGAGATGATGGAGGCTTCATCCTTGCAGTTATTCAGAGCCAAACTGGACATAGCCCCAAGTTACCTGCATTAGCTGACCCTACTTTGAGCTGGGTGTTGGACTAGACAGTCTCCACAGGTCCCCTCCAATGTCATGCGTTCTGTAATTTGGTGATTCTAATTCTACCCTGAGTATTTTTATCCTCTCTGGCACATGATTAAAAACCAAAATTACAGTGTTAAAAGTAAATTGCAAGCCCTGCTGATTGACAGAACGTCATTATTCTTGAGACGATGATTCTCTGGAAACAATGATTGTTTATGCCCTCAGTCTATCAAACTAATGATATGCATAAGGATTTTATAGGTTTATGAGGTTTGGAGAAAAGGTTATATAAAATGCAGAATGTTATTGTACATGTTAACACATAAGAAGGTCAGCTACTATTCATAGGTCTTTGTAGATTACTACTGAAATTTGAGAAGTAACTACAGAATTAATTATGTAATGCTGCCCACATGTTTCTATTTTCATATGGAGAAACTGGTGCAGATGTGTTGTAGGTATATACAGACTCTTTTGGCAGTGCACCTGGTTTTATCAGGGATGTTTAGTTTGATTAAACAATAGATATAATTTCATTCATTTATCTCAGGTCACTTGTGGGCAAAACTTTGAACATATCTCCTTCAGGCAGAACTTCTATAATAAAACCGTTTCTTATGATTTCTTAGTTCTGTTCATAAGTAGGCAGCCCCTAGTTTAAGATAATGAGATGCTTATTTCATGGTCTTTTGAAATCCTTTTCATTAATAGCAAATTAACATATCCCTGGATAGGCAGTCACACATTCTGGCTATGTTCTGGGCATTTCTGCACAGTCTAGAGGAGTTCAGTGTTATAATTTAGGACAGATCTTTCCCTACCTTTCTAATTTGGCACCAAATTCGAGAGAATGTTTCTGATGCGTGGCACCAATATTCAGACAGCAAAATATATCAGCAGCAATACCTTTGTTGACTCCTTATTAAAGGATAATATTTCTTTTGAGAATGAAAGACAGTCTTGATGTCCATATAAAGGAAAGAGATACATAGCCTGGGAGACAGAGTGTTAGGTGTGCTCCCTGACATGGCAGCTCATTATCAGCAATGAGAAGGTAGCTAAGGTTGGACTCAGAGTACATACTGTCAGGGTGTCTGGACCCAGGAGTATTGACCCATATGTAGAGTTGGTCTTTGTAGCTGTTATGCCAGTAGGCAGTCTGGGGATGCACTAATAGGAACCAGTTAGAATATTCACAGTGGTGCTCAGATACGTTTTGAAAGATGTATGGGACAAACTGGGAATTTGACCCTTTTGTCCAAGACATCTGGAAAAGTTCTGGGGTTTGGTGTTGGGATGGTCACATCCCATCCTGTTCCGTCAGCTCTCAAATATGTGAGCAAAGGCATTGTGCACTGACAAAAACATAGCATGGTTTAGCTACTTTTCTCCAGCCTCTCCTGACCTGGACCTGCCTGCTTCGTGCTCACCCATCCAGTCCCTGTTCCAGGTCTTGCTCTCTTTCCATATCTGTGCCACTCCCCTGACCACCCATACTATTATTGCTGTGTTCTCACCTCTATCTGATATTCTGTGGGCTACTGCTGAGTTCCTCTAACTTCTACCTGTCCAATAGCATGATATCTGAATCTGGAGTTCCCCAAAAAACCCTGGTCATGCTTGTTCTTTTCCCCTTTCTCTCCTACTGTCTTAGTTCATCCTCTCACAAGTCCTATGGCCAGGTTCTGGAAGCTGAAATATTTCAATTTCATCATTAATATTGTGGGATAGCTGAAATAAGTGGCAGACAAAGGTTCTAACACAGCCCACGTGGAAGTTATTTCTTGGAAAATTTAAAACATTGCTTTCTTCCTTTCTGATTTGGGGGTTTTCTGAGATGTGAAACCTGAATAACAGAAGTTTAGAGAAACTATTACAATTATTACCTGCTTTCTACACCAAGGGCTGGAAATAAAGCTTTTAGGGATCTGAGTGGGAAAGAAGATAGTTGTTAAAATATTGAAGGACCTAAGTAAGTGAATAAGCAAGGCCAAAATATTGTAGTAGCATGATCATTTGTAGCAGGATAAAGATACTTTGAGTCTTTTCTCCCAAAGTTCCCTTATTCAGTCTGGGTCTTTGTGATGTTACAGAAAAGAAAATTCCCAAGAGACTAATCAATGTAACTAGCAATATTGGATTCCTGTGGCATTCAAATGAAGGTGAAATTAATGTAAACTTATCACTATAGAATTCCTTCTTTTTCTGTAGCTATCTTTAAGAAAATTTATGTAAGGGGCAGCTTCCTTGCAAGCACTTTTGACTGTCTTAGAGTACAGGTGCATAGCACACTGAATGTAGGGAGAAAAGGTCTCATTCCACTGTAAATATGTGTGGTCCTTCATGCTAGATTTCAAGATGGATTGTGTTAGAAGATTTTTAAACACTAGTCAGACAGGAATGTCACTTTCTCTCCATCCTGTATGATATGCATGCAAAGTGGCAGTGCAGGCACTATTTTAAGGTTTAAATGGTAGCTGTCAGATGTTGACCAGTCTATAACTTTAATATGATATATTTTCCTATTTGTACATTTTTAATATGATAGATATTTAATAAGAATATCAATTCCATGCCCACACCACGCATGGCTAAGCCTGGTCTCATTACAGTCCCATAAATACAGAAACTCATACAGATATGTATCTCCTAACTTCCTAATGAATTTTATCTACTGTTTGAAGTCACCCGACATGATCTTTTATATGCATCATACATGAAGAAAGAACAAGCCTGTCAGTCGTGCGGTTCTCATGCATGATCAGAAGTTCACCTGGGATTTCTTAGTGTATTCTTGATCTGTTCTCCAAAAAGCATTCACTTCAGTTTGCCAGCCTGCTTAAACAGGAAGATGCCTATGAAGATTAAACTTCTGTCTTAGAGGAATGATTCAATAAGATTGTCGTGGTTTAGCCCCAGCTGGCAACTAAGCACCACACAGCCGCTCGCTCATTCCCCCTTCCCCCAGTGGGATGGGGGAGAGAATCAGAAGAGTAAAAGTGAGAACACTTATGTTGAGATAAGAACAGTTTAATAATTGAAATAAAAATATGATACTAATAATAACAATATTAATAATATTGTAATGAAAAGGAAAATAACAAAAAAGAGAGAGAAATAAAGCCCAAGAAAGACAAGGGATGCAAATGAAAAACAATTGCTCACCACCCTCCAACCGATGCCCAGCCTGTCCCCAAGCAGTGGCCATGCCCCGGCCAGATTTCCCGCAGTTTATATGCTGAGCATGACATCATATGGTATGGAATATCACTTTGACCAGTTTGGGTCAGCTGTTCTGGCTCCCAGTTTCTTGTGCACCTCCAGCCTTCTTGTTGGCAGGCCAGTATGAAAAGCTGAAAAGTCCTCGACTGCTTAGCAACAACTAAAACATCAGTGTGTTATCAACATTATTCTCAACCTAAATCCAAACCACAACACTATGCCAGCTACTAGAAAGAAAATTAAATCTATCCCTGCCGAAACCAGGAAAAGGTAAATATATGAAGTTATACACAATTCTGAAACTTCATCATGATTTCTGTGGGGTGATAGAAACATCAGGCTCTTGTTGCTTGTTGAATGAATTTGAGCTGTATTTACTGTAATACTGAAAGAGAACTCTCACACACTATTAATGAAAGACTCAGAGTAACATATCTCTGTTGGTATCTTATTTTAACAATATCTGTGTCTATTAAAATGGCAGCTACTCTGCGTTTTTAATTTACTTTAATTACTAAATTACTGACTGCTCTGTCAGTGTCTCTAACAAGGCACCTACCAAAAACGTTCAACAAGGAGCAAAAATTCCATGTTTCAGTCAAAAGAAACATGACCAAGTTTCAGGATAACACAAGGACGTTCACTCACATAAATGCTTAATCTAAATAGCCCTCTCCTTTACATATGGCTTTTGTTTTGTTTTGGGTTCCGTTGGTCCGTATGTGTGCATGCATAAAAATATATTTCCATTAACAATATTAAATATGAACCTATAATTTAACAGCCTACATTTGTATGGGTATCTACGTTAGATTTTAGTAGTGCTAAGCCAATTAAAAATGATATTGCTTGAAGCATTTTGTTGGGAGAATCGGTGCTCTCAATAGATCATATTATATCGCACCCCCTGAACTATATATGAATTAAGAAGAAAGGCAAAGACAGGAGATGCAGACTGTGAATATCAGCATGAAGGTGCTATACGTGTTATGTGTATATTTGAACACTAACCTTGTTAAGGATATTGTGGACTCTCAGAATTTCTTTGTGGAAAAGATTTGTGCTTGTTCATATTTGGCTAGACCTCAAGTTACACTGTATTTAATTTAATCAATCACTTTCCAACAGTAAAGACACAACCCTATATCACTTGAAAACAAAATTTGTTGACTTCAGGTCTCTATGTCAGATTTTGAGAAAAGGATCAAGAGTTCATATTTTTCCCAGCTCAGCATGTCTAGGTGCATATTTCAACAGAACACTTTGGAGGGACTTTAATTTGTATAATTTGCTATTTTAATTTAGAAAAAACAATAAAAAATAAAATAGGCACTTATCTGGGGGCTGCATGACAAAAGGCCAACTCAAAAAAGTCAGGGCCAATTTGCTGCAATTTGGAGAATAAAGTGGTGGGAGTTACTGTGTAATAAATCCAACTAAGCGTGAGAGAGTAAAACTAATTTTTAGTTTTTGTTTCAGAGTTCTGAAAATTAATCCTCATCCTCATTTAGGAGACACTTGTGTAATAACATAAGTCCTCTTAGTCCTTGGGGAAGTGCCATGGACAGTGCTTCCCATTACATTGGAGATTGAGCTGTCTGTACACTACAATCAATACAGCCAAGAGGATGATTTGGTATATCCCCCTTCTCATCTGTGATTCATCATTTCAAGTCATTTTGCTTTCAAAGATTTTTTTTTCCATAGACTTACTGTTCTGAGCAACAAAAAATACATGCTTTAGGAGAACAGTACTTTATCAAATTATTTCTCCATTGAGAAACCAAGACCTGTTTACCTATTTCTTTTTGAAAATGGTCTACAGGAACTTCAGAAAAATTTAAGACAATCAGGATATGCCCGCATTTATTCTTTTTTCAACCACTGATAACAATGTTAGCACAGAATTCACAATCTAGCAGAGAAATTTGCAGAAATAATGGCCAAAGGATGAATATGAGAGGGAGACAGAGAGAAAAGCTTGCAATAAAACCAGTGAGATTGATCTCACCTAATTTCAGCCATGCAAGAATTAGGCTTCTGAGCTAATCTATTTGTCTAGGCTCTTTCTGTAGTCAGGAAGGACAAATAATCACCTCATGGTGGTGGTTCAACCATTGATAATTAGTGACAGTGTTCAACAATCCAGCTCCACATTACACCACTGGATATCTATTTTATGGTGACCTGAATGACTCTTTTATTTCTGTTGGTTCTGTTGAATAATAGTCCATTGATAATAATGAAAGTTTAAGAAACAGCATACATGCAGACCCGTGTAAACAACTGCATTTGGGTGTCTTAATTCTGAACTGAATTCCTTCAAGGTTTAGTAGCAGGCAGAGAGAATCACCACAGAGACCTCCATTGTCAACTGATCTATTGTGTGCTGCTATCTATATGCTCTTAATTCATCATAAATGCGAGACAAATGTATTACCTTAAGTTTCAGTGAAAGAAGTTTAATCTAATATACCTGAAACACATTTGAGACAGGCTAGTAGTACACACAGGGTTGGGTACCTCAGTGCAATAGATTTACTCCGATCCATCAAGCCATGTTAACTCAATCTGACTTTGAGCAATAATGCTGAGTGAGCGCTGGTTTCCTCCCTGAGTGGGAAGAGACAGAAACATGTCCATTTAAGCTCATTCTCCTTGTTGCCAGGAGGAAATGCAAAGCTCTTCTACTTTGCATTATATAATTACTATTTATTGAGCAGAAAGGAAGGAGGAAAAGGAAAACCTGATTAATTATCCCAGTGATTAGACTATTTATCTGAACTATAAGACAATTTATTTTAGTTCTTGCTTCACTGTTCTGGAGATTTAATCCAAGAAACGTTGATTAAAAGAAATGTAGGTGCCTCAAGAATTTAATCAGCTAGATAAGGCAGAGCTTTTGAGGTTCTAATGTTTGAATATATGTGCCTAAAGTTGAACTAATATGTAGTGCAGAGTCTTAGAGACTGGTAAATCTGCAGAGCACAGCACAGTGGAGTATCACTGCTCGGATAAAGGACAGCTGTGTTTGTGTAGCACTAAACTTGAGGAAACATGCCCTCACTCTTATCCACTTAATAAAGCTGCTTTAACTTACACTCCTTTGCACTTCCAGGCTCAATGGCTGGTTTGGCATACCAGGCTGCATCTGAATACACCCAGTATGCTCATGACCTTCATGGGTCTGGTCAAATTACTCTCCCAAAAACTCAGGAGTCATGTTTCTCTGAGCACCTTTGAGATGTCCCATTCTTTTGACTTAAGGTAAAGCCATAGGAAGCAAAACAATTCTTGGGTGGTAACAGTGTGATAATATAAAAGACTAAAAACTCGAGCAGATGTTTGATTTAGGAAGTATATGAATGTCATTGTGCTTGAATGCTTTATTAGGTGATTCATTATGGCTGTATTAAGTTTGGGTTGTGCTTGTTTACTTTTGGACAAACTTTTTTTTCTATTTTACTACCATCTCAGTAGTGATGGAAAGAATCATTCCATCATCACCTTCAACATTTCTAGGCTAAGCTGTTGTTCTGGTACACTAGGAATGTGATAAACTTTGCGGATTTACACATTTCAGGACTTGAAAGGGCCTAACCGTTAACAGAAAACCAAGCTGAAAGGTAAGTATTTTATGAGATCTATCTTTCACTAGGGGCAAAGAAGAAACACAGCAGAAAAAGAAAGTGCACAAAGTAACAAAAGAAGTGGTAGCATAATCAAAGAATAATAATATAGTTCCAAAAATAGGTATTCACAAGAGCTAACTTTCAAGACATAGTTTCCCTTAACTTTAATACAATAATGCCCATCATCAATAGAGTCTATGGAGATTCAGAAGATAAACTTGATTTAGTTTATCTAGAAGGTGATTTGGAGGATCCATCTGTAGGCAAGATAACATCCTCTTTCTTACCTTGGCCTTTTAAAAAAACATCAGTAAGAGCCTACTGAATGTGGTTTTTTTGTTTATTTTGGTAGGCTTTTAATATCAAAGCAGGAGAGGACAGCACATCAAGCTCACTGGAAAATAAGTTTTAAGAAAAGACTGAAATTTCAAAATATAGCATGGAGGAAAATAACCTAATACTTTGTTCCAGAAGCATCAGAATGGTTATCTTGAAATGTATCCTACACATATCAAAAGTACAGTTATTGAATGCATTGTACATATTTAATATATATGTGCATATAAATTACATTTGTAATTATATAAATGGTGGCATTAGATTAGATAAATGCACAAAATAGAAAATGAAGTGCAATTCTAGATATTACAGGTAAGTATTACATTTAATATTAACATTATTAACATTATGCCATCCGGAGGGACCCTGACAGCCTTAAGAAGTGGGCCCATGTTGGCCTCATGAAGTTCAACAAGGCCAAGGCCAAGGTCCTGCAGCTGAGCTGGGGCAATCTCCCATATCAATACAGACTAGGTGATGAAGGGATTGACAGCAGCCCTGCAGAGAAGAACTTGGGGATACTGATTGTTTTTACAGAAGAATAGAGTTATAACTGTAGATTGGATTTATAATAGCAGATATATGGGAATGGTGCTTGCATTGCATGATGTGCCTCTGTTCTGTTTTCAGAAAATTCATTTTCCCAAGTTAGCAAAGAGCGAGCTTGGATGTGTAAAAACCAATAATCTGAGAACAATTCATATATGTTGTGCATGCGTTGCTAGAGATTTTTTTAAGGGCAAATACGTACTATACCCTGCTCTTTTTAAAAAAAAAAGGGTAATGTAATTTCTGACTAATTACATTAGACAGATATTACTTCTGTTTATCCTGAAAAATCAGCTGCACTCACAGAAAACTTGAACTTACTAGGCTCTGTATGCATGTTAAAAAGATGCAAAAAATCCACATGATTTAAAGAAGAATTAGATTAATCAATCTTCTCTTAACTCTCATTTCATAGATGAAAATGGAGAACTGTATCTCCTTTCTAGGCCTCAACTCAAACATTGGTCAAAGACCACACAGTCATTGGTCCCAGCCAGCATGGGTTCATGAGGGGAAAGTCTTGCCTAACTAACTTAATTTCTTTCTATGACAAGGTTACCCACCTAGTGGACCAACGGAAGCCAGTTGATGTAATCTTTTTGGATTTCAGTAAAGCCTTCGATACTGTTGCTCACAGTATCCTCCTGGACAAAATGTTCAGCATACAGCTGGATAAACACATAATGCGATGGGTGAGCAATTGGCTGATGGGTCGGGCTCAAAGGGTTATAGTAAATGGGGTCACATCGGGCTGGTGACTGGTGACTAGTGGGGTTCCACAGGGATCCATCTTGGGGCCAGTGCTCTTTAATATTTTCATAAATGACTCGAAGGATTAGTATCAAAGTTCACCGATGACACAAAATTGGGAGGAGCTGTGGACACTCTCGAGGGCAGAGAGGCCCTGCAGAGAGACCTGGACAACTTAGAGAGCTGGGCAATCACCAACCGTATGAAGTTTAACAAGGGCAAGTGCTGGGTTTTGCACCTGGGACGTGGCAACCCTGGATGTACGTACAGACTGGGGAACGAGTGGCTGGAGAGCAGTCCCGCGGAGAAGGATCTGGGGGTTCTGGTCGATGGCAAGCTTAACATGAGCCAACAGTGTGCCCTGACAGCCAAGAAGGCGAACCGTGTCCTGGGGTGCATCAAGCACTGCATTGCTAGCTGGTCAAGAGAGGTGGTTGTCCAGCTCTACTCTGCACTGGTGCGGCCTCATCTTGAGTACTGTGTGCAGTTTTGGGCACCACAGTATAAAAAGGATGTGAAGGTATTAGAGAGTGTCCAGAGGAGAGCCACAAAGATGGTGAAGGGTTTAGAGGGGAAGCGGTATGAGGAGCGGCTGAAGTCACTTGGTCTGTTCAGCCTGGAGAAGAGGAGACTGAGGGGAGACCTCATGGCAGTCTACAGCTTCCTCACAAGGGGAAGAGGAGGGGCAGACGCCGGTCTCTTCTCCCTGGTGACCAGTGACAGGACCCGAGGGAATGGCAGGAAGATCTGCCAGGGGAGGTTCAGGTTGGACATTAGGAAAAGGTTCTTCACCCAGAGGGTGGTGGACCACTGGAACAGGCTCCCCAGGGAGGTAGTCATGGCACCGAGCCTGACAATATTCAAGGAGCATTTGGACAATGCTCTCAAACACATAGTGTGAATTTTGAGATTGTCCTATACATGGTCAGGAGTTGGACTTGATGATCCTTGTGGGTCCCTTCCAACTCAGGACATTCTATGATTGTATGATTTTTTTAATGTAAAACTTGTAGTTATAAAAAAAGAAACGATTGGTAGGCTCAGATGTAACATGTTGTTTCAAAGCAGGGGTACTATAAATACATGGGTACCAAAAAGAAAAAAAAAAAAAAAGGGCATGGGAACAATTCAGAGGTACTAATCTATTGTGTCAGTAAGACAAGAAATTAATTTTATCCTGACCAGAAAACATCTCTTATTCCTCTACAGATACCTAAACTGTCCTCAGTACCACCTCTGGGCTCCCTCCAGTGCCACATTAGGTTCAATGGCCATTTCTGTTTCATGTAGTTTTGCATAGTTTCCTCATTATCAGCTCAGGGGAAAAGTTTGTATGAAGTGTAATTTTTCATAGTCACAGATTCTTCTTTTAGGGGGCATTTTTCAGATTATGCTATTGCTTTAGTATTTGTTTCATGGTCATTTTTTGATGTATATGCCACTGTTTACATGAGAGAAACCGAGCTGAAAAATTGATGTGGAAGACAGTGAGGTTGTGAATGTGGGTGAAAGATATTCCCAAAGGGAACGTAGGCATCAAAGTCTAGCGAAGTGTTTTGTAAAGTAATAAAGCTCACACCTGGTGCTTACAGAATTAAGGACCAGTTAGGTCCTGAACTTTTACAACTTATTGGCATAGATATCTCAAGTTCTGCTGTTATCACCATCCCAGGATTCCACCTTTTGGGCTGGCTGGAAACTTGGGCACCTGTCTTCTTCCAAGGGCTGCATAAGTGGAACATCTAAATGCCCACATATTTTTTAGGAAGACTAAGACAGCAGATCAGTTCAATGTTTATTTAACTCATTGAGAGGACTGAGTCTGGAAGAAAGAATAACTGCTATGATACCTCTTGGGAGCTGCAGTTCTGAGATATTCAAAACCACCATATCAGCCCTGCTATTCAGCTGGATCATCTCTCCTTCAATATCTGTATCCCATTCATGGAGATCTTTATGGTTGCTCAGGAACCTGAGTAGAACATAGTGCATATTGAAAAAAAACCAAGCCATCAAATAAGTAAATTTGAATTTTTACCAATGAACAGTTTTCAAAATTCAGTCCCTTTGTGCAGAAAACTTCACTGACCCTCTAACAGGCACGTAAAAGTTTTATTCATATGCTGCAACTTTAGTGAGGTTATACAGATAAGTTATTTTTCTGTAAAGAACTTCATCATTAGAGAGAAAAAGTATGAGTAAACCACTTATTGAACTATGTGTTCATTCATGTAAGTCTGCATTTGTTGGTAGAAGCAAAATCTTTGACAGTTGTGATGTTTCAATGCACACTAGCAAATATAGTGATGCATCATTCAGAATTTTGGTTTGTGAAATATTTAAAATAACTGGGTAAAAGCCTATGCCGACTACAGTACCTAATCATGTAATCCTGGAAATTTTGCCTCATCTGAATGTAGGACTGAAATTCAGTTGCCTAAGGATTTGCTACTATATTAGATACTTGGAGTATCTTTGGTTTCCAGTTGCTGATGCAGATGGATGTGGGTCTCTTCTGTGTCATCTCTGTTGGCTCCATGAGGATACCTCAGATAATCTTCAGCATCTCTGTATAGGCACATGAATTGTTCCTGAAATATCTAAAAGCTGTCCTTCTAAATCTGGGATAATTATGCTTTTTATAGTCAGTAGAGAGAGAAAAATATACTTACAGAGTGTGACTCAGGTAACTAACTCATCTTGGACACCTGTTTTATGACGCTGTGAATCATTTGGTGAAGATGCCTCTTATACTCTGTTGCATATAAAGGGAGTGACTGAGTTAGACTTAGACATTTAACTTTTTAGACATGGTTGTTGGGTGAAATGACTCTTCCCTGTACTCACAACTAACACTGTAACTATGGCTCTCTTAAGACGGGATCATAGTTGCTAACTGGGCTGAGCTGCAGAGTTCACACCTCCTTGTGGTCCCGCTGGATGCCCTTCAGGGTAACCAAGTTGACCTCTGCCCCAGGGTTCAGGGAGTTATGGTTCCTTCCTCCCTATCAATTTACTTCACTGATCATTCAATAGTATTCACAAAGGCAAAACAAATTTATGGCATCGAGATAAGTATTGTTGACCAAAGCCTGTGCCCACAGGTATTTAGTTGGGCCCAGCCTGACAGCATTGGAGGGCAATGCTGTCTGGCTTTTACTCACCCTCACTTTATTGTGACATAATGGGCTGGCTGATGTGGGTAACGTCCACATCCATGGCCACACAAATTTCACGTATGGATTGGCATGACGAAGTGGTCACTAATAACATCATTGACCACAAAAAAGTTGGTGATGGAATCAGAGTTATTAACTCAGTGATTGTTGTATGGAATGGTGCCATCCTTACCTTTTGGGGCTTCAGCCCCATTTTCACCATTGCCATTGACACCTTTCCTTGATTCCAGTATAGATCTGCCAGCTGAGGGCACACTGGTGCTGAAGGATCCAGACCTGCCAGATGCCAAAGGTCACGGACCAGCCAGCTGAGGGCACACCGGTGCGGAAGGTCCAGGATGAGAATCTGCTCGGTCCTTACCATGGGAACCAGGTGGGAAAGAAGTCGGGTCTGATTGAATGAGAGAACTTGGACTTTTCAGTTCCCATTGGCCATTTAGCGTTTCAGGCTGTATACGTGTATAAACTACTGTAAGATCTTAATGACTTGTAAATAAACTGTCCGTTCCTTTCTATCTATCTAAGGCGGGAGCCGGACCCCTCTTGTAAGCTGCAGGTGACAAAAGCTTGACTTAGGAGGGCGATAATATGTAGGGAAGAAATGGGGCTCGGTGTCATGACGCATCATCATACCTGCCAAAAGACAATTATCACTGGTCTTGACTAAGGTGGATGGGCCACCCTTACTTAACCCTGAAAAGGAACATGTATAAATTTATATACATTCGATAAATAAACAGCATCATAATGTAAATATATGTTGGCTTTTATTTTTGGTCTAAAACCCGCTAAAGATGAGCTTAATTTTTCAACTGATTTTAAGAACTGTTGAATCAATCCCAGACTGAAAACTCTGGGAAAAAAGAATAAAATTCTGGAAAAGAAAATTATTTTGTAAATGGAAAAAGGAAAAAGGAAACAATGAAAGTAAAGTCTATTTGTACAGAAATTGTCTGGTTTTGCAGTCCTAAATTTCATAATTCTAGAATAGAAAGTAAAATGTTTGTTTCTTCTAAAATCTTACAAGTTTGATATTGTGCTGTCAACAAGATACTCTGAAAAAATCATAGACATTGCATGTCTACACTCTAGCAACAGAAGTCTGTACAGGAAAATCAGGTCATGATTCCACAGCAGAGTGTGGAAGAATGAGCTCAAACTAACTAATGGAAAGCCTGATCAGCTGTTTCTGATCTATGCTGCAATGACTTACCGAAAGAAAAGGCAAAAGAGAGACTTGACTTTCATCTATAAGTACCTACATAAGGAACAGAAATCTGATAATAGAAAGCTCTCCAAATCTAGCAGGCAAGGTTATAACAAAATCTAAAGATTAGAGCCTGAGGTAAGCAAAATTTGGATTATGATTTAAGGCATGAGTAAATTAGGTACTAGAAAAACTTTAGATAAAGAAAACATGAAAATTCAGGAAAACCTGGTGGCCACTGATATGCAAGAGGTCAGAGCAGAGAATCACAGTGGCCTTCTCTATCTTGGACTCTCTACATCCAGAAATTACATGATGACTGAAATAGAAAAAGTATCCAACAGGCCCATTGCTGATCCTGATAGCAGACATTGCTTTTTTTCTGTGGGACTCACTTGCTGATGATCAAAGATTTATCCCCAATGACAAGAGTTAGGAATCCGAAAGAAAACTATAGCTTTAGTATTCCTTCAAACCTCTCTGGGGGTTATAATTGTCACACTTGCTACTGCAGTATATTAAAGTGATGATGTTCTCTCTCCTCAAGTTTCTTGTAGAAGAAAAGCAATTCTTGTTCAAAGCTGAATAAGCCAGAATTTTAAGTGCTCATTTCACTCTGGTACACTTGATATCTCAAACAGCTCCTGCTAGCTTGATGTAGGATCATTCTTCTCAGCTGACTCCTTCCTTGCTTGCCTGCTAGCAGGAAAAGTCTTCTCCAGTTTAGATTTACCCTGGTTCTGTCTCCCACCTTTTCTTTTTATATCAAGTCTCGACAACAACTGGAAGAAAATGAAACCTCTCCAAGGCCTGAGTGTCAGAAATCTTTAGCTCTTTACGTGGCCATGCTCTCCAGCCCTGGTGCAGCTAGAAGAGGCCATGTGGCTTCTATGGCCTCATGAGTCCATCTGGCTTTGTTGTAGCAAGTTACACTGCTGGTCTGATAGAAAAACTTCATTAGTAGGAATGATTTGTGGAGAGCATTCTGGAAAATGAGCTTTAAAATGTTTGCTGGTATGTTCACTGCTAAACTGGAAGTTCTGCATGACCGAGCAGACAGGGTTTATAAGCATACTTTGTCTGAAAAATGCCATAAAGATGCATTGCAATGCATATGTAATTATTTCTTCATTTGGTTCCTAATGTCTGCTAAATTCAGGAGGTCAATGCATACTAGACTTAACTGTTGGCAATATTTTTTGGATATATGATTTTCAGGTAAAGATATTTTTGGATATTACAGATAGAGATTGCACAGTCAGAGGATTTTACAGCCACCATAAAGGACAAGTGAGAAGTGACCAAAAGGCCCACAAAGGTCTTATTTACCCAGCAGATTTATTGAGAGAAAGCACTAAGCAGGAATTTGGTAGCATGTGTGAATGGACCTAGGCAAACTTCTCCTGAATAAAAAGTACTTTTATGGTTTTATATGGACAACCATGTGTTTTTATCAACTGAATGTGAACACAGATTATTTCCAATCTTCTGTCACTTTAAGTAGAAAAAAAAGATAAGATTAATCACAAAATCACCCCTTTGATATTAGGGGTGAGACTACATTTTGGAAGCTATGCAAAACAAAGTAATAACAAGTCTTCTTCATTAACACTAGGCAATAGCAGATTACTTGTCTTTATTCAGGCTACCACACAAGGTGAGTGAAGCATGTGCTTTGTTAGCAAGTCTCAGTGATTTATTCTGAAAGCAAAGAATTAGTAAGGGTCAGAAATCTAGTTCCATTCAAGATAGATAGATTTGCAGTATTTGCAGTGCAGGTAGAATATTGCTGTTAAAATCTCATTCTCCACATATTTCTGAAAAAAAGAACTGAAAACAGGTACTATTATCAAGGTTTCTTGTTAAAGAGATTTTGCTGATCACTGTCTATATCATTAATAAAGATCTTGAACAGTACCAGCCCCAATATGGAGGGACACCACTTGATACTGTTTTCCATTTGGATATTGAATCATTGACTGCAACTCTTCGTATGGGGCTATCCAGCCAATTCCTTATCCATCAAATAGTCCATCCATCAAATCCATCTCTCCTATTAGAGACAAGGATGTTGTGTGGGACCATGCCAAAGGCCTTACAGAAGTCCAAGTAAATGACATCAGTTGCTTTTCCTTAGCCATCAATGCAGTCACTCCATCATAGAAGGCCACCAGATAGTCAGTCCTGGGCATCCTGCTCTAGGTGACCCTACTCCGAGCAGGAAGTTGGAGTAGGCTACCTCCAGAAGTGCCATCCAAACTGAACACTTTTGTGATTTTGTGACTCTATGATCACAATTTTGGAAAGAGACAAATTAAAGGGGAATATTTTTTCAGTGGTGTCTCTTTTTTCAATCCAGGGGTAAAACTGTAAAAATGCCCAAACAAACATGTCATTCACAAAGTTCTTTGAAAACTGTAAATATTTTTATCGATTACTATTTGTTGTAGTCTGCAGAATATATTAATGAAAAATACTTTCTTGTTTCAACTTTGAATGATTTCATGCAGCCTGATTAAAGAACTGAAAACGTGTCACTTGCTTACATGTGGAGATAACCGAAGTTATTTGGTGAGGCTCTTTATTGGCAATGATGCTGTGAGTTGGGAAAACCTAAATGTATTATCACCACTTGCCCAATTGTTTATCATCACCCATAAGCTGTTACGATTATAGAAAAATGGGTGTTGTAAATCAGGACAGTCCAGATTAGCGTGAAAAATCTTAGGTCATTGGTTTCATTAGACTTGCTCCAAGACAGTGTGTTTTCCTTCTCAAATATGTAGACAACCCTTTGGATCAAGTTTTAAGATTACAAAGAGAAACATTGACAACTGAATTTGAGTTATGAATTTTTCCAACCAGCTATCTTATTTCACTAGTGTCCAACTTTCAAAAAGCAGTCCACTACAATTTGACATGAACATGTTAGACATAACTGCCAAAGAATTATCTTTGTTCTCTATTAACAGGAGCTGTTATGATTATTTACTGATTAACTCAGCTAGTAAAATGGGGTGCTTTTATTCAACACTTTGTCCAACAAAATGAAAATCCTATCCTAAGTGTTACCGTTACTTTTTCACAGCATTGGATTTCAATGTAACACATGTGGGTAGTATCCAGCATAAAGCATAAACTTAGCAAATGTGAAGAGTGAATAAAATTTTAAACTATAATTTTATTGACCATAAAGAGAAGCATTAAGAGAAGCAATATAAACGTGTACAGACAGAATAGCAAAACCATGGTACTCCTTCAGCAATGTAACATACATCTTTCCAGCAGGACTTTAAAGCAGACCCTTAGCACTTTTTAAGGTGTAGTGCTACTGGGACTCATAGGCCCAGACTTCTCTCTCCTAATTTTCACTGCTTACCTGAGGAGCTTTGTTGTTCAATGAAGAGAGGAAATGACAGGTATTTCCAGAAGGTAATTCACTCAGATCTATGTTCTGAGATAGACTGAATTACTGAAGACACCTATTCCTTTTCATCATTGAGTGTGAAAGTCCTGGGTGATTAGATAACTTAGCCATCTTAGTTGCGTAAATAAATGTAAGGAATCTAATATGCTCCCAAATTTGGCTTAGCTGTGGAGCTGAATTTTGACTGGAATGAAAATTGTTGCTCAAATTCTGCCAGCAGAATGGTCAGAAACAAATGTAATCAGTGTGGATTTTTACCTGCATCCATCTTTGGGATGCCAGTCTCAGTGGGTCTGGAAAAGGGAAAGAGTCACAGCCCCCAACCATTCCCCCTGCCAAACTGATTTAAGAAAAGATCAGGGGAAGCCTTACAAAGGGCAGATCAGTTTACATTCCTTCTAGTGTTCAGAAGTACAGTGCTTTCTCCATGGCTCCCAAGGACTGATGTAGCTCTAGTCTGTCTCTATTTTCTGCACTGAAAATGCCACAATTTTTTCTGTTGCTGGAGATAGGCAGGAAATTTTTTTTCCATGCTGGGAAAAGAAAAATTTAAAAAATATTGCTGTCACAAATTACAACTAACTCTTCGAACTTTCATTTAATATTTATCCAAGGAAAATCAGTATCTTGTCAGCTGAAATGTCTTTTTTCTCTAATCTTTAGAGAAAGATTTTTGTGTCATCTTGTTTTGTGCTTTAAAAACACCATTACTCTAATTTGCTTACATTTAAGATCTGGAAGGGATCTCAGACAGAGAAGACACATCTTTATCTGTGACGATTTCAAAGCTAAAGAGAAAAAAATTCCAAAGAAGAAAATAGTTATAATTGCCTTCCTTGTGAAAATTTTTTTGCTTTGACCATACACCATTTATTATGAAAAAGGTATTTTCTTAAAAAATTATTTGCTAGCTTTTCCTGGTCCTCCCTCCCTTTTGGTTTCCTGTCCTTACAAAATTCCATCCTTAAGGTAAGTGAATCTCTGCAGGGATCAGATTGGACCTGCTAACTATGCTGATCTCTAATTTTTACTATTGGTTCTTTCAACACAAAGAGAGACCTATTGTTGTTCTGCCTATATCCTGATATTGCCACTACTGTCAGTATGGTAAATTTTAACCGCACAGCAATTCAGAACAAGAATAAAGAACAGAAAATATTAGCTCAATTGCATTTCAGAATTTGCTAGTGCATCATTTGAATGATTCAGTTCTTGTGTTGTTTCTAAGCTTATTTTCCAGAACGCATTCAGCAATTCACTGGTTGAAAGTTAGCTGTTGCGTCTATAAAATTTAATATGCTTGATCCCCAGCTGTTTCAACAATCCTAAATCACTACCCACTCTTGAAAATTTAGACCAGGCTTCAACATTTTTAATTCTGTAACTTCTTATTGGTAAAGATAGGTGAGAGCTGGACAAGCGTGTGATCAGCTGAATAACTAAGATGTGAATCAACAACAGCAAGATTTGCATATCCCTTTAGTTACCTGAAAACAGAGATAAAGGTACATAGAAGAGTCAATATAAACTACAGCTCAAACTCATGTAGTGAGTGAAAATAACCTTCAAAGTCAAAATTACAAGTTGAAGTGTTGTACATAGTTCAATAGTTCTTTCAGAATTTTTAGATGTTTTGAGAGTTTTCTTAAAACCTTGCTCCAACAGGCTGCATACAATTTAAAAAAAAATTAGCCTTCTGTCGTGCATGAAGACAATGTCAAGACAGCAGAAAGACATGAGGTCCAATTAGATTAAACAGTCCTCTCCTATCCAAAATTATTTAAATTACTATGGAGTTGTGCTCTTCAATAGAATAGTTTTATTCAAGGTGTTTTTTGGGGAGGGGAGGTTACTGACACTCATTTTTTCTGGAGGATTGTTAATTCTGACACAGTGACTACAAATAGTTAATGATGACAATTTTCCATTTAAGATTTATGTTAAGCTGCATTTGCATGGGAACTGGAATTCAATAAAATATATACAAAAAGAGTGTTTTAAAATTTTTAGAAGAATTGAAGTGATCTATATCCTGCTTCCTGAATACTTAGTAAATTTATTTTACAAATTTAATGTTTTAAAATACAATCAATTTTATGAACAAAGAGAAAATTAGCTATCACAGTTCAAGAAGTAATAGGTCACTTCAGGTTTGTTTAGCTGTGGTTTTTCAAAGATGCTTAAAGAAGCAGATAAGCTCTGGGAAATGGCCAAGCAGGTTAAATTTGACTTGCCACCCCTTACTGAGACATAAAAATGAAACCAGTTGTCTAGGCTCTCAGTGTAATTAGTAGAGAGCAAACGGTGTCTCAAAGGTCCAGTTACTGAGACTGAAACGTAACATGGGTTGGATGGATCACCTTCTGTAGCTGCATGTTGCTCTTCACCGAGTATACAGATTACCTCGAGGACTTCACAGCATCACAGAACCACAGAATGGTTGAGGTCAGAAGGGACTTCTGGAGGTCATTTTGTCCAACGCATCTGCTCAAGCAGGGCCACCGAGAGCAAGCTGCCCAGGACTGTGTCTAGACGGCTTTTGAATATCTTTAATGATGGAGACTCCACCACCTCTCTGAGCAACCTGTGCCAGTGTTCAGTCACCCTCACAGTAAAAAAGTGTTTCCTGATGTTCGGATGACACCTCCTGTGTGTCAGTTTGTGCCCATTGCCCAGAGCTTATCTNAAACTCCACAACCTGTCTGGGCAACCTGTGCCAGTGCTCGGTCACCCTTACAGTAAAAAAAACGTTTCCTGATGTTCAGAGGAAACCTCCTGCATTTCAGTTTGTCCCCATTGCCTCTGGTCCCATCACTGGGCACCACTGAAAAGAGCCTGGCTCCATCCTCTTTCCACTCTCCCTTCAGCTATTTATAGACATTGATGAGGTCCCCCTGAGCCTTCTCTTCTCTAGGCTAAACAGTCCCATCTCTCTCAGCCTTTCCTCAGATGGGTGATGCTCCAGCCCCTCCTGACTTGATTAGACTAGGCACCCAGCTTTCCCATGGCTAAAGTTGGAGGGCATGAAATCCATTCTTACTATCCTATTAAATCAGCTAACCACAGAGAATGTTATTAGCCATAAATATTAAACTTAATTTAAATGTTTAAAAGTGGATTAATTTTTTTTTTAAATTTCATGTTATGCAGAACAGTTGATAAACCAGCATCTACCAGGAGATGAAGAGCCAGTGTGCCCAGCCTAGGAAGACTTGAAGATACTCACAGACTTACATGCAAAGTGGTTCATGTGACAAGAACAGTTGCTTCAGTTAATTCTTTCAGCTTTCTAATGTTTTATACAGATGATCCCTTGTTAGATAGGTTTCCTAAATTTCCAGCCTCATCCACATTCTGAGTTACTTACTCAGAAGTTCTGGATAGATCTGGTAGAAGAGATCCAATGCTAAATATGCTTTGTAGCCTATGTCTCCCCATTAATCTTCCTGCCAGCTCTTTATGCTTGTTTACTAAAGAGGGAAATAGATTAAAATCCTAGGAAATGTGGCACATCAGTACCCTGCAGAAAAAGAGCAACAGCGTAGCAGGCAGGCTTTTTGGGATTGTCAGCAATGAGGGAATAGACACTCTTTGCTGTCTAAAAGAACAGAACCAAACCCTCCCTTTTATTAATTCAAAACAGAATATTCAAATCATCTTATGAACAAAATCCTTATGCAAGATCTTGTCTTGGATGGCATTGATATGCTCCTCTCTCTTGTCCTTCTGTATTGGCAATTTTCAGCCAGAATGGATGCAGAACTATGTTTCTAATAAATCAAAGTCATACATAACTACTTAAAAGACATATGATTTTTCTGTTATGCCCTTTGCTGAGTACTGATAGATGCAGGCATGCTGGACTGAACCTGTTTTATTCCAGTGTTGGACAGCTTTCAAGCAAAATGTCTTTTATTTTACAAACAGATCCTTTGACTTTTTGAAACTTAAGGAGTCTTTATGAACACCTTTAGCATTTCCTGACTTTTCTGATTTTAAATCAATATTTCATTAACATATTTTAACCCAAACCCATGCATAATGTTTCACTTATGTTAGTCTTGTTTTTTGTGCTCCTACTTTCAGGAAAAGACCCATTATTTTTCAGGAGTGGAATCTTTCTCAAGATTAGAAAGTAATTTCTTTATTTCTCTTTTCTATATACAAGTTCATGAGGTACTGTGGGGAAAATATGCATTGAATTTGAGTGTTACAAAATGGCAAAAAGTATGAATTGTGAACTTCTAAGGAAATAATTTCCTTAAAATTTCCTTAATTTCTTTTGCCTCACCCTATTTAATTTTATTCACAAATTGAAAAGGATTATCACACTAGAAACAATGAGCCACCAAATGAAGGCAAGCAATGGATGAAGAATTTAACTGTTCACCAAGCAGAACAAATTTGCTAATTAGTCAGTCCAAGACCCTTGCCTTTAGCTCCTGAAGAACATATGGACAAAAATCTCAATTCATTCTCAAACTTTAACTGTTGGTGGTATAGTTGTTTTTCTTTCTGCATCATCTGTTTCAAATCATCTGTAAACTTAGGTCACCTAGGAGGCCAAAAAGAAACAGAAGAACTTTACTCTTAAGATTTAAACATCTATGGTTTGGTCTTCTACCACTGAAACCAACTGGAGTTTTGTTTTTGACTTGGTCAAACAAGCTTCTTTGATGGAAAGCTGTCGTGTACATTTCTAGTATCAGAGGTTATGTAAGTTATTGTTCAGTGGAAACTTGAACTAATGATCTTTCAGTTTCTTATTCTTTTGCTATGCCTATCAGATGATACCATCACATTTGTTTAATTTAGAAATTATGGTCCAGATCCTCAACTGGGATATGAACCAACAAATAGAGACAGAAAACCTTAGAACTGATTCTGCATTTCCAATTTAAAATGGCTGAAAGTCTGGTCCTGTTTCAGCTTTCACTAGACATTCTCCCACATTAAACAAAGAAACTAGGTTCACTGTCCTCTAGCTTCTAGACACGGCTAAAAGAAATGAGAAAGAACAAATATGTGGTGTTTAAGGAGTATATTGCTCCATTCATTTTTGTGGGTCAAAAATGAATGAATGGTCTGCAATTTACAACTGAACCAGGAGGAGAAATCACATGGCAGATGTAACTTGCAATGAACAGCCTCCTCATTGTCAGTCCAAATATTTTGTTAACGTAGGGGTGAAAACTCAAGTAAGCTTCAGGTACAGGAATACTGTGTTACTATACATGTTGTATGACTGAGACAGAAGAGAACTCTCTGTAGTAGGCATTAAACGGCACAGGCACAAAATGTGCCACTACATAGTAACACTCAGACACATTGAAGATTTATGAGGGAATATTGAGGTAGGTGTGGCTCCACCTATCCCAACCTTTACAAGCCCATCTTTGTCTGACCCGTCTTGGTAGAAGCATATACTTTAAGGCATAGGATCAGTTTAGGGAACCTGTGTTCCATTTAACCATATCCATAATGCAGTCCAGAGGTCAAACGTGTAGTCCAAGATTTTACTGAAGGGTGATGGGAGCTTTGTGCTGAAGCTGTAGGTTACATCAAGAGCTGAATTAGATCTTGTGATAGCCCTCTTTTCCCAAACAACCACAGAGCTAAAATCAGCATAGCTTTGGAGAATGCTGCAGATGAACCTGGCATTAAAAAGATGGCAGCACTTCTTTGCTGCAGATTGTTGCAGATTGTTTTCTGCAGCGGCTGACCTGGGGAAAAATATGAACGCTTTTCTGCTCAGTGTTTACAAATCTGGAGGTAGATGCTCATCACTCACCAGGCTATTGCAAAGATGCTTGAAGGTGCCTTCAAGACATCATTTCATGGGTGTACTCCACTTATGGGCTGGGTTTAGAAAGATGTATGATCCTCTGTCCATTGTCTGAGCAAGCCATGTACAAGATGGCTCTGACCTGATAATAAATTAGGTGATTCAGTACTAAACCTCTGCTAATGAGAGCAGAAGATCCCTAGTCTATGTATGCATGTCCAAAGAAGCCACTGAGAATTTCTATTGAGGGGCTAGAAATGGACCCATCCAAGTGGATTCCTGAGCCGGAACCTTCACTAAGAGAAAATAAATGCAGGTAACTAGAGATTAAAACCAAGAGATGTGTGTGTCAAAGGGACATTTATCCAATGGGTACTTGCATCAGCACATAAAGAAGCAAGGGAAGAAGTTTATTGTCAAAATTAATTTTGGGCCATATGTTTTATACATTATTTACATTTTGCCAATTCATTGTTGCTTGTGCTCTCTCTCACCTTAATATAAGTTTTTTTGGTTTTCTTGTTTTGTTTTGTTTTAGTATATGCACAGAATTATGCACTCCTTGAGAATAGGAAAGTATTGACTACCTTTGGCCTTCAGAGGAAGGGTTTCATTTTCCCAGGTGCTTGAATGAATACTCATCTGGTTTTGTTTTGTAATTTTACAAAGAACTCATAGATTTTGAACCTGACCCTTGCTGCTGCTGACAAAACTTGGCAGAAGTGTTCCAGTGATATAATACAGAAATGCAACGCTGAGTTGTGCCTCTCCCTGTGATGTAATGCACCTACAGCGACCTTACAGAGAGTGACTCATAATATAGATTTCTCATAGACTTAAAGAAAAACAGTACTGCTTTTATCTGAAGGAAAGTAGAAGCAAGTAATTGTACTACAAGTGCAGCCATCTTCCTGCATCTGAGAGGGACAATAAAAATTAGACTGCTAGCTTTGCTTTGTCAAGAGAGGAAGCTTCAGTCATTTTATTTCATTTGTAGCAAAGTATGTGTTTTAAGCAGGTCATTTGGGGTTTCAAGAGAAGTTGCTCTGTTGTATGTACAATGAAATGCAGAGTGGAGTTAGTATCAGAGGCAGAGGAAGAAAATGCAATATTGGGAGGTAAGGAGGAGGATATGGAAATAAATACCCCATATTCAGGAGAATAACAGGTAATAACTCTCCCCCTACAACCATCCGTGCAAATTGGGCAGTATGAAAGTGAAGAAAACATTGATAATTATATCATTACAATTTTGAGTGCCTAATGTTATTGATTAGAGTATTGATTACTGAATGATGAAAAAAAGTAAAAGTCGTTCAACTAAAGGCACAATTCAGAACCAGCATTTCAGAGGGAAAGCTCTGAGTACAATTTCCTTTACACTAATTTCTTTTTGTACACTTTTTGTGGTGGTTTAAATTACCCATATAGAAAAAAAAGAGGTAAATATAATTAAAAGTACAGATTAATAAGGATATGTGTAGAAAACTACACCATAGTATAAATGAAAATAGAGACCGATTAGATGATACAGAATGTTGATTCTGATGATACAAAAAATAATTGCATACTTACGTAAGTGCTGTATTCCATTAAAATCTCTGCCACAAGATCACAGTAATTGAAAGTATCTCTGATAAGGCTGACTCAACACGCTATCTCCACGTCCTTAGGCTATTGCATTATACTTAATCTTTAATTACATTGGAGCATACTATTTATTTTTTAAATATTGTGTATCACACACCATGTCTGTGGTTATAGTCACACATGTCTAAGAAGCATACAGAAATGCTTCCCAGGATATTTCTTAAAACGTCCATGAAAGTAATTTGTAAGCAAGATAAGACGAGCAGTCCTCCACAGGTGCACTGCTGCCAATTTCTACTCTTAGGTTTTGTCACGGTCTTTGGATTTCCTTTGTCCTGATGGTGATACCAGCCTCCTCTATTTCCATTTCGCTGTCTAGTTTTCCTACATTACTCAAATGTCTTTATCTTTCCCTAGCTGGAACCACAACATGACCTACTCCCTATTCTCCTCAGTCTTCTTCACCATATATACACATATGTGCCCTTGAATTGTCTGTTCTAATGGAGCTGAATTGCCTGCAGCTGAAAAGATGTAGAAATTTGACATATCTGTAATGGGAAAATTTAATTTTGCTGAATACTGAGTACCTCAGTTTTTGGTGGGTGGATCTGTGGAGTTCTGAAGTGGATCATGCAGAGGCAAGATTTTTTGCTGAGAATTGAAACTTGTTTTTAACATCCCTGAAGAAGACTTCCCTAGCTGTATATATGAATATAATTTCTTCAGCCAGCATAGGTTTTCTTTGGACATTTTGATGGACTGACTTGTGGTCGGAATTCTGCAAATCCTGAATGTCAAACTGTGAGGAGAGCGAGTGAAAGACAGAAGATAATGCTAGAAGTAATTGTTTCCTGAATTAGTCATCTTTAAAGGTTTATTTTTCATCAGTGCCAATTTTTTAACTGATATATCATGAAACCTCACAAACAGCTGTGTGATCCGGTTGTGAGATAGTACAGGGGTAGGAAGGAACAGCGGGTAAGAGGGGTGGGCGAGAGGTGTATGTCATCTGCATGCACTAGCCCTACTGCTGAAGGAAATTGCATTTAAACATACCTTGGGACTTCTTAGAGTGGGCAGCTTCCCTAAGAACGGACATGCTGATCTACTCATTGCTATGTTTCCTGAATTTATTCTGTCCCCATCTTTTTCCACTTAATAATGTTTTCAAGGTTCAGATAAGGAATAAGGAAGCATTGCTTGACAAAAATAGCCACGGGAAGTAATTTGTGGCCCAAATTCCGGTGAACGAATCCAAAACTTTTTGTATTTGCTGAAGAATCACAATTTATAGTAAAGTAAATTTTTTTGTTTATTTTATTTTGTTTGCCTGTTTTATGATTAAGTCTATTAAATGATTCAATGCAGTCTTGAAGCACTAATGAAGAACCAGATGATGGAATATACAAGGCCACTAATCTGGTATGGTATAGTTCTTTCATTCCAAGTGACTTTTAAAAATTGGAAAATTGGACATACCTCAACACTTTTCCATTTATGTTTATAGTTCTAACAAATTACATTACACCTTTATTCAAATTTTGACTCTAATTAAATATAAAAGTGAGTGTTTGGTTTTACTGGAAACAGAAGCCTCTTCCTTACATTATCAAAGAGCAATTCCCAGCTGTAAGCTCTGAGTTTATACTTTTTTTTTACATAGAAACTCTATGTTTAGTGAATTAAAGATGAAAGTACTTGATAAAATTTGCTGAGAACACCAGTCTTAGAGGGATCACAAGCACCTTGGAGGACTCATAATGATTTTGATAAATTGGAGAAATGGTCTGTAACAGTAAGTGGAAAACCAGTACAAACAGACTATTGAGAAGAAAAAAGTCAGATACAAAATATAGACAAACAAATATAAAATATAGCATAATAACTCCTGCCTTTTTAAGAACCTGGATATTATAAATGAAAGGGAAGGAAAGAAGGCAGGCTTTATAACTGGACTTACAAATGAAGTCAAGGATAAGCTTTACTAATAACAAAATACCTGTGCTAGAAATGTTTTTTTTAGGCACCATAACCTCAACCCTGTTATTTGTTAAAGACGTTCAGAAAGCTCTAGTGAAACTTAAAATTAATTCGATAGCAGAAAGGGGTCTAAGCTGGACATAAAAGATCTACCTTTTTTTGTCCCAAGGAAAAGTATTTATGTTCTAATGAGGATTTAACACAAACGTTTGTGGGAATATTTTTTATTAAATGATTACTCATCTGTCAGCTAAATCTTAAGAGGAATAAGACTCACATATAATGGCGAGTTAGCCTTGGCTAGCAGCCAAACTCCCACCCAGCTGCTCACTCACTTCCCATCCTCAGTGGGACGGGGGAAGAAAATAAGATAAGAGAGCTCGTGGGTTGAGATCAATTCAGGGACATCACTTACCAATGACCATTACAGGCAAAACAGGCTTGACTTGGGGAAAAATAATTTAATTTGCTGCCAATTAAAATAGATTCAGCTAGTGAGAAATGTACATTAAATCAACACTTTTCCTCCCCCCTCTCCCGACTCCTCTACCACCCCCGCTGAGAGGCACAGGGGAGATGGGGAACAGGGGGCTATGGTCAGTACACAGCAGTTCTTCTCTGCTGCTTCTTCCTCCTCACACTTTTCCCCTGCACCAGCGTGGGTCCTTTTCACGGGCTGCAGTTGCTCAGGATAAGTCTGCTCTGATGTGAGGTTTCCATGGGCCACAGTTCCTTCAGGGAATACCCCCCTTCTCCAGCATGGGGTCCTCCATGGGCTGCAGTGTGGATATCTGCTCCACCATGGTGTCTCCACAGGCTGCAAGGGAATCTCTGCTCTGGTGCATGGAGCACCTCCTCTCCCTCCTTCTGCTCTCACCTTGGGGTTCACACAATGGTTTCTCACTGTCTTTTTTTCCCCCTTCTCTGCCTGTCTGCTGTTTTGCCCTTTCTTACATACATTTCCCCCGAGGCACCCCCACCTCGGCTGCGGGGCTCAGCCGTGCCCTGCGGTGGGGCAGTTGGAGCCGGTCGGAATCGGCTGTGTCCAGCCCGGGGCAGCCCCGGCCTCTCCTCATGGAGCCTGGGCACCTGCACCTCGTACACGTACATATGTACACACTCAACAAGCTAACTGCAACTTCTCTAACAACCACTAGAATGAGCTCAAATCAGATCATCTTCCTATTTTTTTATTCTTCACTTTGTCTTTTATCCTCCATACTTTTTTCTCTATAAAAGACTGTAAATAGTTCATGAGAAGATAAGGTCATCTTTAGGTCTGTTACTGGGTCTCCTCAGGAATTGTACAGAGAATAGGAAATAGTTGAATGGTTTCAAGACATAAAAATTTTCCCTCCAAGGAATCACCAAATATCTTGGTGTTCACTTGCCTTTTTTGAGCAGAAAGCCTCAGTGTGGTGGTTGAAAACTTAGGCAAAACATCTCCCTTATAATTTCATCTAACAGGTGCATAATCCCTTTAAACACTTACAACTTCAATATCACAGATGTATGGACACCATATATTAGAAGCAGAGAAAGCAGTTTGACACTGCAACCTTTTAAAATCTCCACATTTACCATCTCCATTGTACGTCTTTTTTTAATAATAGTAGTAAAATATGATTTGAATAAATTAATTCCTTTTTCCTGACTCAAGTTCCTTACACCCGTTTCTTTAAATAAAATTTAGGGGACCCAAATGTCTGCTGAGATATGGACCTTAGTCACTAGCATTTATGTTTGTTTCTAGGGGTAACTGATTTAATTTTTACTTGTTCCAACTTCCTTCATTCTTAACCAGATCTGACTGTGTTTTTTCCAGAGAATGTATCTAATCAAGGCAAAGACACACATCCTGGGTACTTCTGCGCAATTCACGGTACCAACTTTGCTGTACAATAACCAGAAGTGAGGCAAGGATATAAGGCCGTGACCTTTCAAAGTGCTTCATGCTATATTAGCAGGGACTAGCCATTAAACAGGACATTACAAAGATTGCTCTATTTCCCATTAATTTCATAAGCCTCACACTGAGTTATCTGTGAATGCATGTGTATCACTTACAGTCACTTTTCTTAATAAATGATTCATATTTAATGGGAATAATAAGTGTTGCTGCAAGTTTGTAATATGATTTTTTTCACTGCAATTTCCTTCTCACTGTTCTTTCAAAACACTTCATCTTCTATGCTAATAATTAGCAAATTCTTGTTAGCTGAAGGGGAAATCATATCTTACGGTATTTGCACCAGATAAACCAGATCCATTATAACCCATCTCAGTACTATATTTTGCAGGACATGGGAAATGAATTCCCAAAGCATAAAACTATGCATTATTTTTTTATCATGAGCCTAAAAAAATTGCCTCTCCTATCTTCTACTGTAAATATTTTCATTTGTCTTTAGTAGTAGCACTCTGGCTTAAATGGTGAAGGAGAAATGAAATACAAAAAGCTGTTGAACTGCATCATAAATAATGTACAGTACCTGGGGCGGTTTATGCCCTCAGCTATGCATGTGCTCCTTTTCAACATATGTATTTTGCATATAAATTGGAGAATTGGGTTTAGTCAGTAATGCTTTAATTTAATTGATTCTGAGAACAGTGACAGTGTCCTAAAATTAATCTGCTTGTGATGGACTTCAGTACAAGCCAACAAAAGATATGAGTGAACCCACAAAGAAGGATGGAAACACAGAATCACACAAGCGCTGAGGTTAGAAGGGGCCTCTGGAGACATGTAATTCTGACCCTCTGCTCAGAGCAGGGTCACCTAGAACAAAATGCCCAGGACAATGTCCAGTCTGGCTCTGAACATTTCCAAGGATGGAGACTCCATGTCTGTGGGCAACCTCTGCCAGTGTTTGACCACTCTCACTGTGAAAAGGTTTTTCTTATGTTCATGCAGAACGTCCTACGTTTCAGTTTGTGTCCATTGCCTCTTGTCCTGTCAGTGGGAGTTACTCTCAGTAACTTCTCTTCTCAAGAGAGCAGCAATTTCTCTGCTGTTCTCCCCTTGTGCACCAAGTCAGTCATTTCTTTGTAGAAGACTATCAGGTTGGTTAACATCCTAGAGCTGAACATACAAGATTTAAGAATTTTAAGAGTTTAATTGTAAGAGTGTTCCAGATCTGGATCTTAACCTGAATAAAAGAAGACTTTAAAAAGGATGGATCCAAACCCTTAGATCCAAGTACAAGTGGACTACACACTATTAGAAATACATATTCAGATCTAGACCTGGCAATCCAGACAATGATACAAATCCAGTTTCAGAATCAATGAAACTGCAATCCAGCAGGTCATGTGGTAGTGTCTCCAGAAGGTACATTATTGGATATGTACAAATATGTTTCATTGCATTACAGAACCACACAATCCATTGCTCCGAGACAATATACACTTTGTTTACTATACTGTTTCCTGCTTGATCCTGGGGTGACTGGGCAGTGGGTGGCTGAACTTGTCCCCCGCTACCCGATTCACACCTCCTTCCACTGTTGCTGCTGAGAAATGAACCCTGATGAGTTGCAGATTGACTGCCAGAAAAAATGAAGAAGAGGTACTTACGAATGAACAGGAGGTAACAACAGTGGAATTTTACCGAATGAAGAAAGGAACAGGACCACTGAAAATATCACACCACAAGTGTGATACTCTGGAGTGATAAACTGGTGGACTGTCATGATTAAGACAGGTATTGATTGATTTGGAGGTGGGTGATGGTAAGAGAGCTATGTGGCTATAGCACTTACCCAGATGTCTATCATGTCCTCGGAAGACAGAATTAGCATGAGTGACCTTGTGATACCGCACTGCAAGAACATCCTATTGCAAATCATTCCAAGATATTTTGATACTCACACTGATGACATAGTGTAATCATCCACATTTATGTGAATTTTATTTGTTAGTTATTATACATATGTTTTAAAGAGAAAAGCTTCCATTATTATTATTATTATTATTAATAATAATCAGGGAATATAAGAAAAAGTGCAATTCTGTATTTGTGTATATGTTTCTCTGATGAAATATCTTCTTGTAATCTGAAAACTAATATTTCCTCTCTGATACCAGAAAGTGGCCATTACACCATCTTTATTCCAAAATGAGATATAAATCAAGCGGGAACTGGTCTTCAACTTCTGACTTTTCAAATTCAACATCAAAATACTTTTTAATGTGAATCCAATGGATACATTTTTACAAATCTATCTATCATCAAATGCAGTGATTCTACTGAAAGAATAAAACTAATTGTTTGTCTGTGATCTGTATTAAAGTTATGAAAACTGTTATACATTTTTAATATATCAATATTGATTACAAATATATTCTCATAGAATCATAGAATAGTTTGGGTTGGAAGGGACCTTTAAAGGTCATCTAGTTCAAACTGCCCTGCAATGAGCAGGGACATCTTCAGCTAGATCACGCTGCTCAGAGGCCCATCCAACCTGACCTTGAATGTTTCCAGGAATGGGGCATCTACCACCTCGCTGGGCAACCTGTTCCAGTGTTTCACCACCCTCATCACAGAAAATGTCTTCCTTATATCTAGTCTAAATCTACCCTCTTTTAGTTTAAAACTATTGCCCCTTGTCCTATTGCAACAGGCCCTGCTAAAAAGTCTGTCCCCATCTTTCTTATAAGCCCTCTATAAGTACTGAAAAGTTGCAACAAGGTCTCCCTGGAGGCTTCTCTTCTCCAGGCTGAACAACCCCAACTCTCTCAGCCTTTCCTCATGGGAGAGGTATTCCATCCCTCTGATCATTTTTGTGGCCCTCCTCTGGACGCTCTCCAACAGGTCCATGTCCATATTATAAACCTATAACAAATATGTGCCGTCAATAGAAGAACAAATATTCACTTTCTGTATGGCTAAGCCACACCCATATGCAAGAGAATGGGTGTGGTCTCCATACCATACTCCAACTCTTTGACTATTAGTTAAAATGATATTAACTATTTGTTAGGCTGTTATAATAAATTAATAACCAAACTACAAATCATGATCAAGAACTTTTTGAAGCCCCATGAGGTAGTAGAACTACTGAATTTAAATGAGATCCCTTATAAACCTCCAGTCTCTTCACTGTATACGTCCCTCGTGCAAATGGATGCCTACCCTACAAGCACTTCTGCATATGCCTAATTTTGTGTAAGTAAGTGGGTCGTGCCATTGTTATTGGTTATGAT
>WAAD01002274.1:10888-51395 GCA_013389945.1 Fregata magnificens
TAGTTTATATATTGGTCAGTATAGTAAAACAAACAAACAAACAGAACCCCAACAAAACAAATGCAATAAAAAAGAGAAGTGAAAAATAACTATGCTGACTCCACAAATTCAGAAGGTTTTCCTATCATACTATACCCATGGACAGTTGATAGTTTTACCCATGCTATGAAAAAATCCACATCCGCTCGGTATGAGGCCAAGCCTAAACAGTACCTTTGACTTATTACAACCACATGCACAAAGACAANCAAATATGTTTTATGTCTACAATGCAAAACTGTAGCATAACACACTCTGTGTGTGTGTGTATTTTGTTCTGTTGCTTTACTCTCTTGTATATTGTGGTTCTAAGTATAAAAAAATGATGAGACAATGAAAGCAGGTGTACAAAGATAATACGTGTGGAGGGGATTAGACAGGATTACTGTCAATGCATACAACTGGCATCAGTTTGAAGAATGTGAAATGTTTTTAGAACCATGACTGCATTCCTTATTGTGCATTTATTCAGTGTTTGCCCATGAGCTCTATTGCACAGAAATTAAGTCCTTTAAAAAGTACTTTGAATTCTCTAGGAAGGAAAGGAAAATTGAAGTATCACATCTAAAAAAAAATAATATTAGCACAACACACCCTCTTGGCACATGTGTATGTGTGTGCGCATGTGGCTGTCTGTATTGATATTCAAACACAGAACTGGACATATTATAACTTAGCAATATCACTTCACCCAGAGGATACTGTATTTGCAGAACATTAATTGTGCCACTTGGCTGGCAATTAATTACCACACCCTCTTATTTATGGTAAATTTTGGAGGGGTAGAGAGGAAGCAGGAATGTGGCAATTATAAGAAGAAGTATTTTATTTAAGGACTGACTCCTTCCCCATGGACTTCATTCATTCAAAATGACTGAACTAAAGAAAACAAAATTTTCCTTCCAAGGGAGACGCATTGTTTAGGAAACCTATGTTCTATACAGACATCATCTCTGACATGTGATGATAACCCTAGGAAAGCTTGCCAGCAAGTTTCTCAAGTCTCCTGAAAACACAATCTGCCCCCTCTTCGCAGTGTATCTGACTGGGGAAAAGGAAGTATTGGCTAGGCCACCTACTTGGATGCCACAGTTTAAAGATAAAGTCTTTAAAAAGTGGAAAGATTACAGGGTATTATTTCAAAGTGACGTCAGTAAAAGCTAAACAAACAGGGACTGTATTTAAGAACTAGCATCGTTCTTCATTTTTATAATTTCTCTTTGATAAAATTAGTGCTTCTGATTGAGTGAGAGACCACAGCCACAGGAACAGGGTTTTTTAAATAAGCTTTCAGTAGCTTTTTCTTGCTCTTTCTATTTCAAGTCCCAGTTTAATATTAAATACATGAAGAAATAGGTGCGAAACTCAGGTGTCTATACTACATATATCCTCACACTTCATGTAGCTATGTATATTCATGCACATATCCATATATATACACTCACACATGCAAACACACAGAGGGTGCAAACGTGCAGGGTAAGCACGATTCAAGAACCATCATTGTTGTATACCATCAACAGCATTGCTAAGTACAAATCCTTGCATTTGCGTAAGCCCATCAAAGGGATTGCAGAAGTGTCACTGATGGACTACCAGTAGTTTAGCCTATGGAACCTTTATTACGGTGTAAGAAAAGCTCTCAGCTTGACACTCAGGGTCCCAGATGAGCTCCTGTGGTTGGTGGCTAGAGTGGAGACAACATTCTGCTTGTAAATGGCACATACTTGATAAAGAAATCTTTGTCTGTCAGCCCGTACAAGTAATATGTATATATTTATAACCAGAAGAGAATCACAATTTAAGGTTTAGCGTTTAGCCTACCTCCTTTGTGTACCAGTTAAGATAAAAGCTTGACATTACCCCCTAGCTCTAAATGATGTGAGACTTCATATATATACTTGAGGGGTTTTTTTTAGAGTAATCCATGTGAGATGGTTCATGCATTGTTTAAGCCGCTTCAAACAGATAAGCTTAAAGAAGTCAGAGATGGAAACAAACCAAGGCAGTAATTTCCTCCTAATTCCCCTCCTTCAGCAGAAATCAGGGCTACAGAACTTTTTCCAATGTGTTATCAAGTTTAAGCGTCCAAAACCATGAGGCTGACTCTTGGAACCTGATGCACAGTTGAACAGACCTCATTTTCAGAGCGAAAAGTTATTTACTTGTGAAATACAGCAAAGAATATCACCCGACTATAATTCAAAAGTACCTGATATTGGCCTGTTCCAACTGGCAAAATTCACACCAATCTCATCGGGAGCAAATTTTGAAAAAGAAGTTACTGTTCAGAATTGATGGTCACTAGCATTAAACTGAGGGACAGAAATACATGAAACCTGGCTTTAATGGAAAAAAGACAGCATGCAAAGGTGCAAATCCATAGACTGAGATATGTGGATGTGTTATCTTAATTGCCTCAATAAATCCATAAGGAGCATAGCAGCTCTAGATGACAGGGAGCAGCTCTAGATGAGTTAACCTCCCTGCTCTGTATAGTAAACAGAGCTATCCTCCTGGCAGGGGGTTGTGGCAGTGTGGCTGACAAACGTTTTTGGAGATTTTAGCTGATTTTCATAGTTTCCTAGCACTGATGTCCAGAATGGATAATTAGAGCTATTACCGGCCAGGTTACATTTATCCCTGTATTTAGCCCAATACATTTATCCTGCTAAGCCTTGTATTTTAGCCCAAAACCTTGGGTTAGGCAAAAGCCCGGGTTAGGCAAAACCCCTTCAGCCTTGAGGGTGTCAGTCTGTTACATGCCAGAAGCATACAACAGGAGAGAACAAAAGGCCAGAGATGCTTTGGGTCATGCTTTATTAATGCTCAATAGCAACACAACACTGCCTGCAGTGAATCTCCTAGATATTTTGAGATATGCAACTCATGAAACAACAACCCAGGGGGGCTGTGGTGGACACCATACTTGCACACTCTTTCCATGTGGCATTTTTTACTGACAGAAGACAGAAATGGACAGATCTTCACACGTATTATGGTGCCTAACTCCCATGGAGGTGAAGATTTAACTACTTCCATAACTCTAGCTCCCAAATGAAGTCGGTAGGACCTGAGCACTTGCCCTAAGTAGGAATATGGGTGGGTAGGTGACCACACCTCCACCCCTATGAAAGCATCCAAGCTCTCCTGCCTCTCTGCAGCAGAGGGCAGTGGCACACACACTAGGAGATGCTTTCCAGTACAATAAAAAATTATTTAAATTGTTTAAAAGCTTTACCATAAAACCAAGCATAAATGCTAGACCTCATAAGGATGGGGTCCATGCTGAGGTGGGGTGTTACTATTGGATGGGTTGTTTTTTGTGTATGTTTCGCTCAAAAGAATATGATTACAGTTTTATTGACAGACAACAGCGTACTTTCCCATCTTTTAACCTAAACAACAAGTAAGAAGGTTTTGTTAAAACCTTCCCCCAAAAGACTGTAAAGAAGAACAAAATGATATTTGAACAGAAGTGATCAGGGTTTTGGAAAGTTATGAGCACATAAAAAAATTACTGATGGAAGCTTGTAACATCTGTAACTATAATGGATACCATGAAATGCCTACTGAAATAACATATACTTGGATCCACAAATGATGCTGACATCATCTATAACTATGTCTTCAGGTAGAACCTGTTTGCAAAACAGCGTATGTTCCATACCTCTCTGTTAACTGATTGCTCAGCAGGATGCTCAATTTTAAAAGCAGTCAAAGCTATCCTTAATTACAATGAGTCTTTCCTGGTTTGGCTTATGGACTCCTGGGCTGTCATATCACTGCGGTAAGGCAGGGAAAAAGAGGAGTGGGCGGAGGGCCTGGAACATATATGTTAACAAGCAGTCCCCACCCTGATCCAATGCTGAGTAACTCTCCGGCAACTATTCTAGAGGGTGAGGGGGAAAGGGGCCCCTCTTTGCTGGCTGGCTCGACCTTCCCTTCCACAGGTTTTGAGTATGCCTATGTGGCTGCAGAGCCTGGCGGGATGGCTGTGTGCCAAGGGGGCATTGCACCCCCGGGTTTGCTCCTCTGCTTATGGCTCAGAGAGCACTGTGAAAAGTCACTACTTTTAGCTTAAAACACTTGGATGCGTTAAGAATTTTTTTTTTTTAACTGCAGAAACGCGGTAGCCTAAGCCAAAGAAGCCGAACATTTTCAGTTGAAAATAATTGAACCAGAGGAGGAAAGAGCGATGATCAAATCCAAAGCAACGCTGGAAACTATCCACAGGGATTTTTTTTTTTTTTTATGTTTATATACCACTGTGTTGTTAAAAGCTTGTGTTGGCCAGTTCAGACCTACTCTTTTTCTTCTTCTTTTGTATGGAGTCCGATAACTTTCAGCTTAATGTGCTTTGGAACAGCCAGGGAATATTTTAAGTGAAAAACAAATATGGAAATGGACCCTAAACCCAGGCAAAGTTAGAACTATTCCAGGCCATGCTGAGGCACAGCTCAAGTCTCCAAACAAGCCTGTTATCAGTGTGATGCACCTTTCAGTCCAGAAGCATTTTTTAATTATTAGAGTTCACTTCAGTGTAGAGACAAGGGGAAGGACTTTATTCAGGCTGTGCTGCAGGATGGCTGCAGATAGTGGAACGTGCATTCCAGACTGGTTTTCCTGCTGTTTATTCAGGTGTCGTGAATTAGAAGGGTTATTCAGTGTAACGTAACTACTTTGATCATGAACTGTGGAAAATAAAGGCCACTTCAGCAAGGTCAATTATAGCTCTCTGTCCCAATTTGCAAAACTAGTTTGAGGATACATGCTTACAGTACTTGGATTACTGCTGAGCTTCATTCATTTGTTATGTTTTAATTGCTTATGTCGTGGTATAACCCCAGCCAGCAACTAAGCACCACACAGCCACTTGCTCACTCCCCCCCCGGCAGGATGGGGGAGAGAATCAGAAGAGTAAAAGTGAGAAAACTCGTGGGTTGAGACAAAGACAGTTTAACAGGGAAAGCAAAAGCCGCGCACACAAGCAAAGCAATACAGGGAATTCATTCACTTCTTCCCACCGGCAGGCAGGTGTTCAGCCATCTCCAGGAAAGCGGGGCTCCATCATGCATAACGGCTACTTGGGAAGACAAACGCCATCACTCAGAACATGTCCCCCCCTCCTTCTTCTTCCCCCAGATTTATATGCTGAGCGTGACATCACATGGTATGGAATATCCCTTTGGTCAGTTGGGGTCAGCTGCCCCAGCTGTGTCCCCTCCCAGCTTCTTGTGCACCCCCAGCCTACTCGCTGGTGATGTGGTGTGAGAAGTAGAAAAGGCCTTCACTCTGCATAAGCACTGCAACAACTAAAACATTGCTGTATTATCAACACTGTTTTCAGCACAAATCCAAAACATAGCCGCATACTAGCTACTATGAAGAAAATGAACTCTATCCCAGCTAAAACCAGCACAGCTTAGCAGGGAAACACATATGAAGTCACACTAACTCTATTTTAATACTGATCATTGGATAACGTTGTAAGTCCTGCCCAGAGTAACATACACCATCATCTGTTGTTCGCTTGATATTAGTTGCTAAGCCAGCACAAACAGTGACTAGGTCAGTGATGGCATCTGAAATGTAAAAAAGTTATTTGAGAAGCTCAGCCCTCCATCTGCCTTTTTGTTTTCCGATCACATTTGATTAAGAGTATTCACTTTCCAGCTCTGTTTCTGGGAAAGAACTTTGATTCTCAGTCATAAATTTAATTTTTCTAATGTAGAATTATCTCAAATGGACTGATATTTTATTAGGTAAAATATAAAGCAAGCCCTATTTGCACTGAAAGCATTACCAGAACCAATACAAAACATGAAATGTTGGCATCACAGGGTACTTTTTGTCTCCAGATGCACGTAGCACAGGCCGCTCACTTTCAGAGGTGAGATTTTTCATTAAACTGCAGATTCGCACTGTTACTGAAGGGCAGTATTTAGGAGAGATGAACATCACCTATATTCAGATGTAGTTAAACTGTGTAATTATCTTGTCATATGGATAGCACGCACCAATAAGTTATTGGGGGAGAAGAAGGGTGGGAAAACAGAAATCATAAAGGACATAAAATTAGAGAGTTTATTACAGACAGGCGCAGCAGTTAGTCCATATGCAGTCACACGCACTATGTGGACCTTCTATTGATGGAGACAAGTGGTGGAGAGAGATGGTTCTCATCACAAGAACCGTAAAGAAAAGAAGTTTATATAATGTGTTTTAAATATTGAGGGAAGTTACAATGTCCAAATGAAAAAAAAACCTTCCTACCAATAAAGGAAAATAAAATTAGTATTGCCTTCAGCTAAGCAAAGCCAGACAAAATGCCTTGAGCCTTTTAAACCACTCAAGTTAAAAGAAGGTTGCAGCTTGAATCTGACATGCAAACACCTGGAAATGTCAGGCAATGATTCTGATTCCAGAGCTCACCCCAAGCCAGGAGCAGCAGAGAAGTACAACATAAATATAACAGAAGAGGTTTCCAGTCTTGTAACATTTCATCAAAGCCTTGTGAAGAACAGATACTTCTGGAGAATTTCCATCACTTACATGATAGAAATTTTATAAGATGCCATTTGCACTGAAACCTGAGAGAACCTTTCAGAAAATGTTGGCACAACTTTATTTTTCCCTTTATTCCTAATCACAATCCCACCTTAAACCTACCTCGTCTCTATTCTAACCATATCCTTATCTGAACCTTTTCTTTTCAAGCCCATGTTTGTCTCAAAACTATAAATAAATTAGGATTGGCTTCTCTCAAAACAGAGCAGCCTGGAGGCCTGTTTGGCTTCACCAAGCTCTGCTGACAACCTCAATTTATGAAGGAATGCTGCAGATTCTGCAAATCCCTCCTCAGCAGGTACAGTCCCAGGCAAAGTAGGAAAGAGTACAGAAGTGACATGTTCTTGGGGGGGCTGCATTCTGGCATCTGGTTATTTTGCTGAAGATTTTGTGGCGTTTGCTACCTCCATCTGTCCATCACCATATACACTGCTGCCTCTCTGAATCCATTCCAGAATGCAATTGCCTCTGCTTCTACTTGCCTCTCTAACCTGGCCAGTGAATGAGAAAGAAAGCAGATTTCCTACAGCAGTGGTCCTAGGGATTGGGGCAGGGAAGACAGGTAGTGCAGGGACAGAAGAACAGCTCTGAGGAGAAACTGTTAGAAGAGGAAGAACTAGGACATCATTTATAGGGAGCAACTGGCAAGCCAATATATTGGCAGAGGAAACACCACTGGAGAAGAAGCAGTGCAGGGTGTTTTCCTGATGTTGTCCATGCACAGAACAAAAAAAGTAGAAAGCTCCTGAAAATTATCAGAGGTAGATGTAACCTGCTCAATGAATGTGTTTTAATGAGGAAGAAAACCCCTTGAACTTTGAGTTGTTTTTCTCAACCGTAGACAGTTGTAGTTTTCAGTTACAAGTTTGTTCTGTAATATTACAAAGTGGGTTTATTGAGAAAGTGGGAGAAAAGCTCTGTGTTAGTCCCTTGCTAATTAAAATGCATAATTAAAATGAGTAATTAAGCTTACTACAGAATGCTCTTGTGTCTGGGAGCCCAACTGCCCTTGAACAACAATTCATCTGCTGAACTGTCTCTGAGAACTAAAGTAACCATTGGATATTTTGGTTACATCTTTCCTCTATGTTTTGTTGGCAGCAAAATAAAAGTGCCTGGTCTCTTTTCTGCCATTTTATTTCTTCCATTCTTCCTGCAGTGTCAGAACAAACAAGATGATGTCATAGGAATGTCTTTTCAGTGTGAAAATACAAACACAGAAAGATTTTCCTTTTTTTTTTTTTTCTGAGCAAACAGCTTCTAGAAATTGCCACAACAACTTCCTGTATTAACGCTGTACCATGACTACTACTGGTCCCGGGATAGGTGAAATGCTCTTGTCTCCACACCCGTTCTCATTTGCTTAGAAAACAGACTCTAGCGACAACCACCTTCTTGGGAGGTGGACAAACACTGAGAGACAATGACACATTTTTACCCCACATACTACAACAGTCGCTGATCCTAGCAGATAAAGGTATTTTTTCACTTCTCTCTCCATAAGACTTGGTCTTCATCAATTCACCTTTTAAAAAATGCCAACAGAACTGAATGCCTAGCTAGTAAAAGGCATCGCAGAGACAGCCATCACCAAGCCCAAACAATCTCCCAGCAGAGGAGATGCCTTTCTGGAATCCGAATAGCCTTCACAGCAGTGCGGGGGGAACTAGTATGGTACAGCCTTATTTGATAGGCTGTGGTTTGCTCACTTTAAAAAATGCTGCTACCTAAATTAATGAACTTTAAGACTTCATTTTCCTCTTCACTGTATTCAGCATTTATGGGAACAACGTGGTGTTGTTAATATACACCAATGACTGAGCGCTGTATTTATGCCTCAATGATTTTCTGTCATGAGAATATAATGCCTGGCAAAGACTGATTCTCTGAAATACCAGTTTGTTTGAGGTCATTAATCTTAATTCCTATCTTGCCTGAATAGGAACTGGGTAACAGTCAAGTCAGGGAATAGTTCTGAGAATTAAAACTTCAATGGCTTTTGGGCTGCCCAAGGCTTTACATTTCTTTCAAAAAATAAGTAATTAATTAATCTGCACCAAGTACTTGGGAGAGACCCTGTGGAATTGAGCAAAATTCTTCTTGTGGTTTTAAAAAACAAAAAACAGTGGCTTTTGGCAGGATCTTTCCTTAGTAGCTCTTGTGATTTAGTAGTTACAGCAGGGGCTATGGAAACACAACTCCTGGGTTCTTGAATTGATTGATTTAACTGGCCTCTGTCTCTCTGGGTGATCTTGTGCAAGTCCTTTTACCTGGCTATGCTCTAGTTTATATGTCTATAAAGTAAGTATAAAACCTGTCTAAGTCGTGGAGGTGTCATGAGGCTTACTTCACTGAGGATTCTAAGGCAATTTGTGGTCCCAAATGAAGACGTGTTTTATTTGTAGAATGACTCAGCAGAAAAAAGAGTAGTGACAATATGTTTTTCTCTTAATGATGATAAGGAACAAGGGAGACTGATCTGCAGGCCTGGGGTAAACTGCCATGTCACTGCCCCCTGAGCAGAGGCTATTTTCCAAAACGTTCTCCCCTCTCCACCTTCAGAACCTCTGCTCCTCCTCTCCTGAGCACCTGAGCAATCTGTTTGGAAATTAGTTCCCCATTCACCAGATACTCAGCAATGCAAGACATCCACAGCATCTGAAGCCAAACAGGACCATTAGATCATGAACGTGACCTGCTCAACAGTGCAGGGGATTGCATTTCACACAGCTGCCCTTGCCCTGAGCCAAAAACCTTGTGTAGGACTAAAGTAACTTTCCAGAAAGGCATCTGGCCTTGATATAAAGACCTTTATATACTGTTAAAAAGTGCCTTACTTTTTATTTAAATTTGTCAGTATTCCGCTTCTAGGCTCCTCTCTCCAACTGGAGTAGCAGCAATTTTAGCCGTTTCCAGCTCCATTTTTCTCCCAGGGACCTTCAGCGGTGCCAGACGCTCTGCCTCTGGCCTGGCAGGGAGACCAGGCTCTTGGGTAGGGAAGAGAGAGTACCGCTCTCTGGGGAATTGCAAGGAGAGACTGAAATCCTAAAACATTTTTATCGTTATTTTTCTGCCTGTGGTATAAGTCATGCTATCAGTAATTATAGAGATTCATAATGGAAATGCTTAGACTGACAGGAATGGAGAATGAATGGGAAGGTCTGCGTGTGGAAGCGTCAGAAAGGGAAAAACAGCTCAAAAAGCCCTGTGAGGGGGCTTTTGGCAGGTGCTTGTGGGACCTAGACCATCAACATCACAGCACATTTTTGAGCACCTTGTGAAGATACCCAATTCAGGAACACAAAGGAACTGAAAAAGAACTCCAGCCACTAAGAGGCGATGGTGGAAAAATACAGAACAGGGTTGGAGTCTTAAGACACCCTAGTAAGGAGACAGAGTACAGAGAATAAATCTTAATGATTCCCAGAGGTGGGAGAGCACAGAGAGGTAAAAGATCCTGATCACTGTCAGCTCCGAAAGGCAAAAAAGGTTCAGTAGCACCTGGTTGCCACCCTGAGGAGAACCCAGCAGACACGATGAAGACTCAATAGAGCATTACTTGGCCCTCCATGCAATTGCAAGAAATCCTGAGAAGCCTACCTGGATACGTGCAGCTGGGATACAGGCATGGTGGACAGACTGCTTGGGTACACACATCTTTGTGAGTACGTGATTACAACAATGTGAATCATGGAAACTAGCTATTTTAAAATAAAATCACCTTGCCCTCCCCTAATGTCTTGTATCGAGTTTTGGTATACAACAACCAGTTTACACCAGTGGAAAACATTCTTGAAAGCTAGCTCTAAAATCGACTTACTATCTGATCACCTTCAAATTTGCCTTTCAAAGGTCTTGTCAAAACCACATATATTCTCACAATGGCCTTGCAAACTCCCATCATCAAATCACAGCCCACTTTTGAGCTCCAACACCAGTTTCTACAAACCCATGTGCCTGGAAAGAATACCGCTTTGCCATTAGAGGAACTGGCATTTCAAAAGCAGACAAAAATCATAATCTTCCTTTTTTATAAATTTTAGTGTCCATAAACTATTTTGCAGACAACAGTGATCATACTCACAGAACCACACAGGGAACTTTGTGTGGCCACAAACACTTATTATTTTTCCACCCTGTATTTCATATAAGAACACGCATAAAAATCTTACAGGCCTCACTTGCCTAATACTGAAAATATGCAGTGCTTATCAATAGTTTACTACAGAAATAAATATCTTGCTACAAGTTGCAAGCATCACTTGTGCAAAACTATCACTGAAACCAGAAGTTTTGCTTGAGCTACTTATTTCAAGAGATTTCACTTGGTCATTGAGAAACTAGTTTCTGTTCAAAGATTGTGCATTTTTTCTTTACCTTCAGGAAAAGATACTATCTCTTGGCATTTTTTTTTCTGGCAGACCTTTAGCTCAGCCAGTGGATGAACAGAAAGTGTTCGTATACCAATTGCTCGTGACTTACTATTAAAGAACAGGAAAAATTATTTTTTCAAAGTGACAAAATCTGTGTCTTCATGCTCTGTGGATTTCTGATCTTCCTGTCTTTGTTTCCATCCTAACTCACAGGAAAAATATTTTAAAAGTCATTATGAAACAAAAGATTCTGAAAGCATTTGAGCCTGAAATTATGGTTCATTTTGTCCCATTTTAATACACATTTGTTTCCAAAAAAGAAATATTTTATCCTCTTGTAAAATGAATGCACTTTATCGGATTTATGTCCTTTCTCCTCCCAGTAACTGGGACTCTACCCTGAAGACATATACTCTACACTGTATCATCTGGTGCAGAATGAAGACCCCATGCTTTAGAGAAGATGTAAACTGGTTTACAGGATACTATTAAAGAATGGCACATCCATGCTATGAATCCTATGAAACAGCAGACCATGCTGGGCAGATCCAGGTCAAATATTGGTACAGACTTAACTCCAACAATTTTCCACTAATCACAGTGTTCTGAACTGTGCCTGCATCAAATGAATTTTGTTTTAACTCCTTCTGTTATAAAAGCAAATTAATAAAACGCCCTCTCCCCCTCAAAGTTTTCTCACGGAAGAACTCCACTTTAAAGAATTTTTTTCCACTTGAAAGATCATCAGCTCTGTGTTCACTGAAAGTTATTAGCAAATGAAGATCTGACAGAAGCAAAAGATATCCATATAGTATTGAGTACATATGAGGTGATCTAATTATCAGAATAATAGCTATTAGTATCAGTCCTTCAAAGTCTCAACCTTTTGGGTTTTGATTTTTTTGTGTGTTTTCTTTGGTTTTTTTTTTAATTGGGCCTTGAGGATGCCAGTACTGCACTCAAAAGTGTTTCTAAATAATTATGCACTCATTTAGGTGGCTAACCACCTGAACTGCTGTAATTAGAACACTTAATACAAGCAATTAATTAATGTCAGCAATGCTGAGGGCTGTTTTTAAGATCTAGATACAGAAATACGTTCAAACAACAACAAAACCCCAAAGGGATCTTTATTTCATTTGACACATTTCCACTGATTGTTCTCTGACAACAATCTGAGAACTCCTCTTGGAAGTTCTGTGCAAGAATGAAAAAAAAACTGGGAACAATGCTATGAAGACTCCCACTAAAGTGGAATTTCTTTTTTTTAATCCAAGGAACAGACGTATAGATGTTGCCTCAAATTAGCTTTATCTTGTTCTTGAGCAATTGGCTTTATTCTGGATCTGAAGGAACTTGCTGCAGAGATGAGGCAGCAGCCTAAGTATTCATGTACTCAAGCCCAAAATTTCAGTGCTCAAAAATGTGAAATAGGTCATGACCATCTGTCCATTTGAAGCTGAAATAAGGACATGTTTCTTCTCTTCCAATATAATTCTGTTATACAGAAGTTTCCCAGTATCCTCCCATACTCCAACAAGTCCTCACAATATTGAACTGGTTTGATAATGAACTACTGGCTTAGTTTTCTAAAAGTTCATAAACCTATAAACTTCAATCCCATTCCAAAGGAGCCTGACACAATTTATCTTTTTGCTTGGAAATTATGCAAAAAGAAATTATGCAAAATCTGAGGTTTGGCATGGATTTGAAGTAAACCCACTTGAAACACTGCAATTTAAAGTGAATTTACTTTGACAATTTCAGTTTGCCCAAACCTGAAACTCAAAGCAAACCTCAGGGCAGAAGTGTAAACCAGAACAGATAGAAATCAACAAACATTTACCCAACACTCCATGAATCAAAGATACTTAACTTCACATGACATGAAGCAGAGGCTGACAAACGAGGAATCAGACAGGAACATTTTTTGAACACAATCTACTTCATTCGCATTTAACAAAACAACAGTTCATCTCTCCTATTACCAGCCTTCTCAACCATGCATCCCCACTAATCTCAAGTTTTAAGGTCCTCTCCTCATCTTAAAATTCATATTATCATCACTTCAATCTTTCTCTTTCTCAAATTTTCAAGCCTCATGCTGTGAGAACTATAGGGGAAATAAAGCCATTTTATACTACCCAAAACCATCTTTAAATTTGTTCTCAGTAGAATAATCACATGCGTCTAACAGCCTGGTGAACCAGTTGAGTCTGAGTGATACCTGATAATTTCCCTGAATTATATAGTGTCACAAGTGATAATCAACTTAACCTGATACTATCACTTATCTGAAGCAAAATACCTTTCTTCAAGGGAACAGATCCAGGCAAATAGTTCATAAATACCAGGGTGGGGTTTTTTCTTCTTTTTTTTTTTATGTGGCAATTTTTGGTCAAAGAGATGAACAGTTTCAAGCACAGAGTCTTTAAAGCAGCTCTTTCTCTGTTACAAACATAGAGAGTGCTTGTCTCCCCAGCACATTGGGGGAAATGTTCAGTTTGATCCACATCACAATACGGTCCACTCCATTCCTGGCTACCAAAACTGGCCGTATACACCCCAATACCATACACTCCTCAGGCCTCTTAACTTGTACAGACTATGCAGGGAGCTAAGAACAGAATAAAGAACTAATTTTTAGTATTCTCAAGGATTAATGTAAAATAAGAAAATAGCTCCTCAAAACTGGCATCCATACATATTTGTACATTAGGATATGTCTGTGCTACAGCTGTTACTAGCTTCTATGCATTTTTACTCTAAAAACCATTCATGACAGAATGAGCAATATTCTGCTCAGGACATTTATTAGAATTGAATTAAATATTTTCAATGCATCATGAATTTTATAAAATAACATGGGTGAGCACACAATTATTTGCAAATTCAGAACGTAAGGAACTGGGATGTAGCAGGGAAGATATTCACAGAACTGTGGAAGATTATTTTTCTCTAACAAACCAACACATAAAATACCCATCCACCTAGGATTTGTTTAATGTCCTTCTTTAGATCTCTAATACCTTCCTCTTTCTCCTACTTCTTCCTCACTTACGGGGAAGAGAGCCTTGTCACCTGAGGCTCTGCTATTCTCCTCTCAGCTAGGCTTGCCCCACTTTGCATAGAATAACTGAATATTCACTAAGTCAAAGAACGTAAGCAACTCTCCAGCCTCATGGTTAAGGCATTCACTGGCCGATGGGACAAGGTTGCTTAAGTCCCTGTTTCTGTAGGTGTTTCCTTTTTGGAGTGGAAGAGCATGAAAGGGACACTGGGTCTTGGCCTCCAAACCCAGAATATTCTGTGGTCTGGTGGTGGGGCACGCTTCTGGGGAACAACACACTCAGATCCCTGCAAAGGGAGGAAAGAATTGAACCTAAGCATCTCACAATGTGGATCCATCATGATATTAAATGACAGAAGGACACCTTCTTTTCTAGGAGGTTCATAATCCTAATCCTCTGCTATTTTTGCATGTCTGCAGGAGAAAAAGGTTTCTTTTTGAGTCAAATAAAGAATTTAATCCAACAGGAAACACATTTTTAGTTTTGTGAAAAAAATTGAAAAAAATGTTCATTTTCATTCAAACTGAACAGAATATTTTTTTCAAATATTTGGATCAGAAGATGCAATGGAAAAAAAAATCAATTTTCAGCTAAGCTCTGGTGTATATACGAAGTCAATGAGTATCACCAAAACCAGTTTCTACTAAGCAAATGCAAATTAACCATTAATCTAAATTATGTGATAAATTGTCTGTGACAGTCTTTAAATCAAGACTGCAGCATCCTGTTGAAGACTCTATTCCTGGCTGACCAGAGTGCAACTCCAGTCTGTCTGTTATGTCAAGACCTAAGATAGTCTAAAAAAATAAAATGCATTCAAACATTGAGCTTATGAACACAGTACAGAGATGCTTCCTTCTGGCTTAGAGACTCTGAAGGAATTCATGTCTGCCTATCATGATGGAAGTTTTCAGAAATGGAAGTCTTCAGAAAGCTGCAGTGAAGATGTTATATCTGTCCAAAGCAACTCCCATCAACTTGAGTTTCTATATGAGGCATCCTGGGGACACAGCTGTTACAGACTATGGATACTCTTGAAAAATCTTTTTGTATTACCGAGGTACTGAAAATGCCCAGGAAGTTTTAAAAATATAGTATCTATGCATATTGTTTTTCAAATATGTCAGGTCACATTTTGGAACTGTAGTTTTCCATTCCTGGCAGTCATAGCATTAAACCCTGAAAGTGCTTACACACTTATACACCTCTCCTACACCTTCAAAAATAGCTTTTTAACTTTCCAAATGACTGATGAGAAATAACTCCATGGGCTAAGATCTGATCAGAATTAATGAAGGGTTTGATCCTGCAAACCCACATCTAAGTAATTCTGTACATGAGTTATTTCATTGAACTACATGGGCTGCAGACAGGTATCAAGCTATGTTCAAAATTCAGGTTTGCAAAATGGTACCTTCATTATGCAATTAAAAGTGGTGTTGAGGGAATGTTCTTCAATTATTTATCCTCACTATTTTTGCATGTCTGCAAAGTGGGACAAATATTGTCAACAATGTATGGCGTCAGCAACACACACCGCTCTGTCATGCCTCAGCCGCTGAACACAGAGCTGTACCCGAGTAAGGACTGCAGAATCTCTCAAGAAGTAACAGGCAGCTGGCATCATCCTACAGGATTCTTACAGCTCCAAGCTATAACTTGCTGATCTATATTACATATATTCATTTTATTCACAAGAAAACTAGACATTTTGGAGACACACATATATATGTATAAATAAACGCACTTAATACACTTCCATGAATTAAGCTGAACTGTTTGGTAAAGTATATGTATAGTTCTAGGCTGTAAGCATAAATATGGAAAAATACAAACCTGATTTATAAGCTCAAAATAATCCCAACAGTGATTTAGCTATAGCTTTAATAGCATGAAAATGACTAATTTAAGGTCAAGAGTAATTTAGTTTTGACTGACTTGGCAATCCTTTGTTCTCTGGGTCATGTAAGTGTTGAGTAAATGATAAACCTGTAATTCTATGCTGAGGTCAAGGGACTTCAGAATTGATTTGATATATTGGTCTCCTGGAAAGTTCTTCCAAGGCCAGTACCCCCTAAACTGTGTTTATGAGTTGACTGCATTAATAACTAATAGAGTCATATAACAGTAGCAGAGGTGAAATTAACCCTTTCAAAGAAAAGTATGCTCAAATGCAGGATTTTTAAATGAGGGACAGAAAAATCAGATGTATCTGTGAGAAGCCAAGTTTCTACAGAGTATTGAAAAAATAACATGAATGTAAAAAGGTATAGATATCTGTCTTCAGGAGCAAAATCAGACTGCATCATGAACATTCTTCAGGATAATCCTGGGTTTGTGAAGCAAAACCTATTACCTTGCTATCTTATATGGGGGGGAAATAAACAAACCAGCAACTACTCTGACAGACTATGTAAGAAGCATAAATACATTAAAAAAAATCAGTAACTGCTCATTTAATGCAGGCCTTGCTCTGTCCCCTAATATTTGTCATTGGAAAACTGAGATGGGAAGTAAACTGAGATGTTTTCCATACAAGATTTAAGTGTGCATTATAGCAGCACTTACTAATTTTGAACCTTTTAATGTTTCCAAATGCAAGTCATCACACTACTAAAAAAAAAATACACTGTGAAGCCCAGACACACGGCCTGGACTATTCTTTCGTCACCAGGCAAACATTAAAGTTAATGGTCCTCAAAGTGTTTAGGGTTATTTCTTTTGCCCAACGTCACAGTCCTGAACTCATTAGTAAGAGCTATATTCAGATTAGCCTGTTCAGTTCTGATTTAAAAGAAACTCAACAGTAATCACAATCTGAAATCTTGAAATCATTAGGAATAACCTAGTGTTACCCTCGAGCAGTCCTGTGAAAAATTTGAAGTAGGTTCCCCCCACCTCCAAGGCTGTAGATTTCATGTGAATATGAATATCTCCTGGTATCTATGGAGTACCAGGAGATGTTTGTCCTGGACAGTCCTTGGCTATCTCCTTCCACTGCTTTCAAATTCCTAGCAGGAGCACTAACTTCGCTGTGTGCTTTTACATTTACGGTAATTCCTGTATAAAAATCCAATGGTTGGTTAGATTAATGATCAATAAACACACACGAAGGTTAAAGAAATACCAGCATCAGAATTAAAACTGCAACAGCTCTTACCACAATGGATGACAGCATTTGACCTGGTCACACAGTAGGAACCGATTTGCAAAAAAGCAATCATAGCTGCTTGGTAAATAACACAACACAGGAGCATACCCAAAGACTACTGAATGTCACAGAATACATTAAAGTAGCCTTTCTCTTGCAGCTTCAAGGGACCTTTGAACAGGTCGTTAATGGATATTAAAGATACAAGCCAAAATTCAGATGGGTGTTTCACGATCAACTTAGGTCAAGCTTTGACCGTGCCTCCCGAGAGGAGGCAGTCCTGCTCCCCGTGTGGTCAGCAGATCTCACTGCCTGCTTGCACCCGGGACCTCACAGCTGGGCACTGACTCATGTCAGGCCATCGGTTTATCAGAAAACTAACCCTGAAGGGAAGGAAAAAAAGACCATTTTCTGTTGGATAAGTTCCCTGAGCAAAATCACCGTTGCAGGGCAGGTGACAGCAGCGGATGGTGGGGGACAGAGAGGGGAAGGAGGAAGAGGTGGTTTGCAGTAGCTAAGATGTAGAACAGTTCAAGCCGTCAAGACATGTACCCACTGTCCTAGTGCCCAGGGTCCGCCTGTCAAGTTTGGTGACAAAGGTTTTTTGGGTCCAAATGTGCATTTCCAGACTGGGTAATTAAATAAAAAGAACGCTAGCACATAGCAAAACCATCCTAACTGACTGACTAGCCCTAATCAGCATCACTTTGTGAAGCCCATCACTGTTTCAGGGCCTCGAGGACACTAAGAGGCGTCAGTGGCCCTGACCAGCCTCACCTGGGCCTCCCTTCACTCCCGCCCACGGGCTCTGGAGCCCCATTTCAGCCCCAGCCTTGCCAGAGCTATGTTGTAGGTGCATTTGTCTCTAGTCCTGTCTCCTGGACAGACCTCAGACCCACATTGTAGCCTTGTCCCCAGTCCTCCCTCTGACCCTGTTTCCTCTGGGTCCTGGACCTGGCTCCTTCCTTGAATATGGCTGTCAATGGACCCATCATTAGCCCCCAGATCTGCCCAGTTTAGACCCTGAGGGTCTACCCCCTGTCAGTGACGGCACTGCTCACTCTGGAGTCACCCCTGGATCCCAGCTCGCCATCCCTTAGGGAGCAGCCAGACCTTGCTGCTCTGTGACACACTATACTAGTACAACTTAATTGGATTGTAAGATGGAAGGACAGCAAATTTTTATGCTTGGATTTGTTAACACATTGTTCTTGCTCTTTTTGCATATAGCCATGGTCCTGGTCATTCTCAGTCATCTACTAGTTATGTACTAGAGTTATGTTAAAACTCTACCAAAATTTCTTTTTTTCCTTTAAGAAAGGCAGTTGCCTCTCTCCTCCTCAGGCTCATTAAGCCAATTCACTGCACTGACCTGGCAGAAACAGTTCATAGGTTTTGTCAGACTGGTCTTGGGCTGATGTAGCTATCTGGATTGGCTCAGAACAATATCACACAATGATGGGTAGAGGAGGGAAGAAAGGGGTGTGCAGCTGGAGCAGGACCTGCCCCTGTCAGTAGCGGTGAGCTGTTATGTTGGCTAAGCCTCAGACTGACTTATTACTTCAACTCAGTGACTCTGCATGCTACAACAGGCACTTGACAGCTTGTGAAAAAACAGGTGAAGTTTGGCAGGTTTGAGAACCAAGCATTGTCTTGTGACTGCATCTGGCAGGGAAGGAGGGCAAATTAGCAGTGAAAACAGCCTGCACTGATTTGAGAATAAGGGTACTTGAGTTTGCTGTCTGTAAGCTCACTATCTAAGTATTATTTACATTACATATAAATGTAAGGTAGGACTCATCTTCTTGTGCTGAACTCAGGGCTGCTGGCAAGTTTCTAGTTGAGGGTCAGAGGGACTTAAACTCAGATTTAGGTTTTAACAACATCAGCAGGAGATGGGCGAAGGCTTGAATCAAGGACTTAGAGCTGGGTTTAACTTGCATTGCAAACCTCCCGTCAAATACCCAGTGAGTAGCAGCCTATGGCTGTTCACTGTGAAAACCACTAAGTTTGAATGGATTACGTGTGGGGCAGAAGACTTAGTGAGTAAAGGCAAAGGCTATCCCCTGTAACACACAGAGTTCCTACAGTTGCACTCACTGTGACATTATCTTATCTCCATCAAAAGTATCTCCTTAGTCCTATGTCTGGGTTTCTTGGTTTAGCAGTACTACAAAATAAAATTTCAGTTTGTTAACATTTATCAGCTGCATTTTAAATGAAAGCTATTTTCTTGGAGATACTGAAAGAAACTTCTCTCTTCTCCCATTTTAGATACTATATACTGTATGGAGAGTATATGCTGTATTGTATATTTTCTATAAAAACATTACATTTTTAACTTCCCTGGGACCATGTATATAAATATTTGTACATGAAATTATACGATAGGCTTTGAAATTTATGCCATACATTTCTGTTAATGTTCTAAAAATATTTGTTCAGGCAAATGAAATTGCAGTAAAATATTTTACTACGGATCAGTCAAAGGTTCTCACAACTTTATCTTCCTAAAAAACAATATTTCAAGCTATAAAACAGAGCTCCATTTCAGATATCTAAAAGGCAAATTTAACCAGCTTGATTTGATTAATACCAAGTCGTTTAACATTTTTTTAAACACTGAGGTTTAAGGTGAAATAAAGTCAAGATGTAAGCATTTTCTTTTCTTACATATATGATTTAATTTTGTTTTCTAGAAACTTATACTGTTAGAGGCAAATTGCCTAGGCAGTACACGGGGGGTTATGTGCATATTTCCTACTGCCATTAACAATAATGAGAGCAGGGTGTGTTGCCCAGCACACAAAGCTTCAAGTATACAAATTGTTAATAAATCTGACTCCTCACAAAACAGAAAATTAATGCCGTATTCGGAATGATGTGTGGTCCGAGATATATTTTCAAACATTCTCCTTCGGGTGTCCCAACACCTTAATCACAAGATCGGCAGCCATCTGGCGACTCCCAGTGGCTTACCACCCACCGTGGAAGCCTCCTGGATAGCTGAGTAAGAGCCCTATTCTGCACCACCATTTCTGCTTGCACAACAGTCCCTTTAATGTCAGTAATTTTGCCTCAGGAAGGTTCCAAACAGCCCCCAAATCATACGCACAATATCAACAGTTTTCCTAGGTGGTGTACAGGAAGAGAACCTGTGTGTCTTCATGAAAAGCTCTTTCCCCCCCACCCCTTCCTTCTCGAAATCCACACCAAACAGACCTACGGTCAGGTGAGCTTGAATCCCTACCAGCTCACGCTTAGTTCTGCCACATGCTCAGCATACCTGCGAACAGCTCTTTAGCAAACCTCACACCTAACTCGCAGCATTTTGTCCTGCTTGGCCAGATCCCAGCTCCCGTGAGAGTACACTCCTCACCGTACGTCTGCAGCTCCTGCTCCCTACCCTGTTCACGTTGGCCAGCCTCGACCACCTCCAAATGCCAGTTGCCAAAGCTTGTTCCCTAGTCTTCTCTCCAGGTCTGCTCTGCAGAAATCCCTCACATCTGGCTGTTAATCTCCCTTCAAAGGTGTCAGTGGTGCAGACGCTAAGTAGCCGCCCAGCGGCAAGTGGATGTTTCAGATAATGGGTGCCAGGGGAACAGCACAGAGAAATTCATGGTCTGTGGGCATAGACTCAAGTTCAGGAATTTACACCAGCAATTTACTAATCCCCATGAATCTTTTAGATGTGCCCAAATACTTTTTCCCCTCACAGCATTAGCATGTTGCCCAGCACATGCAAATAGTTTTTCTTCCTCAGGCTATACGAAGCCTACCTATTTCCTGCACACACACCCCCAATAGATGTTAGGGGATTTTATTTGTCCATTCATTTGGTTTGTTATATTTATGTCCCTGGGAAATACAGAGTGGGGGCGCGTCTCTGTCAGGAGACTGTGGAGGCATAGAGACATGTCAGGTTAGGAAGGAGGGGCTAGAGCCGTCTGACAAAGCAAACTAGAGAGGTAGAGAGGATAAACTGGGATGAGGAACCAGCAATGGGGAAGATGCAAAAAATGTTTGGAGAAAATCCAGGGGCAGAAGCTGGGGAAGGGGAGTGAAAATGGCTGGTAGAAAAGTTTTTTATATAGTATGTGTCTGCACCTCTTCTGGTGTTGGCCCACGTAACAGTTTTACAACTAAAGTCTTAGGTCAAGGATGAAGTGCCACTGTGTCATTACTGTTAGGGTATTTTTTTGTTTATTGAACAACAGCAAACACATTCCAGAAATAAAAATTATTGATAAAAATTGTAAAAATAATTAGGGTGATAGCATCAATCAAGAAAGATTAGGGAATGCTGTATGTTAGGTACCTTCACAAACTCAATTTAAGCCTCTATGCATATGCATTATAATAGGATTGCTTGAGTTTTCAGAAACAGTGAAAATATATTCAGATATTACCTACTGCATTATATTCAGCAGAGAATGGAGAAAGTTCACACGTTACAATGTATTCATTAATACCGTCTCCTTCACCTGATTTAGCTTGCCTTTTGCAATAAATTTCAGCTGACTGCAATTTTTATGGTTTTTTTTTATGTAAAGAAAATACAGTGCAATAAAATAACATCACAGTAGGGAAGCTTCAGTTATTTTATTCATTTAAAATCTGGGTCACTGCACAGCCATTAAAATAATCCTAAACCAAATAGACTGCCCTTTCTTACAGCTGAAGAAAGGTGGTAGGAAAATTAATTGCCTGGGTTGAACTAACAAAAGTGGGAGACTGAAACACTTAAAGATGGACTAGCCACATAGTTCAACCACTAATCAGCTTCAGCTCTGAAGGAAAACCTGAAGCAACCAAGGGTGTGCCTTTCTTCGCACATGGTAGTACATTGCAGAGTCCACTCCAAGAAAATTGAAAACTTTGTTTTTTAAAAGTCTGAACTAATGTGCACATGGGAAATTGAATGTAAGAGTAAACTTTGTACCAAATTGACAGTTTAGGCTAGCAATGTAGATAAACGTCTGTGCAATTTTCCCAGTGATCTTGGCTACTTTAGCTTTCCTCCACCCTCAAAGGCCTTACTTTTGTCCAAGAAGCTGAACACAAACTAAATGAACAACAAAAGAAGTTGCAATGAACTACAGATGATACACTTTCCCACTATATAAAAGCCAAAAGCATTGAAGAAGAAACTTAGTACAAAAGCTTTCTATTCATGCAACATAACTGTAGATGTTTTTTAGACCTGCAGAAGTCAGACAGCTCAACTCAAATTTCCCAGAGAAACTTAACTTCAGGGTTTTTTTTTTACATACATGTGCTCATGGTTTGCAAAGTTAAGCCATGGTGCTAAATGGAGATGGATTTGTGTCAGAAATTTACAATATAAACTTTTAACTTTCTCAGATGTTAAGGGTCAGATCCACAGTAGCAAATCAGGATAGGAGATAGATACAAAAGCTAAAAATGTCATGAAAAATGCAACAAGACAGCCAAGTTGAGAGTTGCTGTGGAAACCCTGCTGCTGAAACCTCTGACTTTTGTGCCTTTGACTTTTTGATCATAAGGTTTCACTAAAGGAGTGTTTGCATTCAATATATTTTCTTTTTCTTCTTTTTGGAGACGGATTTGCATGAGAATAGTATCTTTGTTTCCTGGGATTCCATCTGCTCCCACTGCTTGTTCCTCACCTGAAGCCATAATCCTCTGTGTGAGGCTTCACAAATGGCTATTGTGGACACAATTAATGGCTTCAGGTAGGAAACAGTTACCAGAGTAAGATGAACTCTTCAGATGAAAAAGGTCTCCTTTTCATGCAAACTTTCTTGATAATAAAGAATGAGAGAGGGGGGAAAAAGAGAACAGAATACATGGCAGTGACAGAAGTGTTTCTAAAGAAAATGTTCTTCTGAAATTTTTCATCAGAAAACTTCCTGCTTACATGGGAAGCTACCATGCCAGCAACATCTCATAAGTGGGCAAATGGGGAAGGCTGCAACTGGTAGGCAGCATACCCTTCTCCCTCTATGTCAGGCTTATAAATCTGCTACATAGGTATGGCACCTCTTATGCAACATGTTTTAAAGTCCCTAAAGACAAGACAAGGAACACTGGTATGCCTGCCAGAACTCAGAAATGTGAGCAGTGTCAGTGCTTTCTCTAAATTGCCAAAGAAAAAAAGTTGTGTGTCTACTCAGCAAGTGAAGCTGAAGGACTTGCCTTGATTTTGCAGCTATCTCTCAGGCATTCTTTATAGACAAAAAGGGCAAAGTAAAAACACGGGTTAAGCTGCCTGTAGATGCTGTGTTGAAAGAATGGGTAACATTAAACTCCCTCAGAATTAGACGATGTTCTGCCAAAACTATAAAAAAAGTGTGAGAATGAAGTGGCTTAGTCACCACTAAAAACAGAGTCGTACACTCATCCAGGTTGGAAGTACAGTTCAATCCCTTGTTAGTACAGGGCTAATGTCAAAGTTAGGTCAGGTTGCTCAAGTTTTGAAAATCTTTGGCACGGAATCTCCAGTTATCAGGTAATAACAATATTAGAGGCCCAGCAGGCTGGCAAGCTGTATTCCAATACCACATAAACAAGCTGAAAATCATCATTAAATAGACACATGCAAAATTATCTACAGTCTGTGCAGTATCATAGCAACACACTACATGATCCCAGTAAAAAAAATACTCTCCTTAATTCCCAACTAGAATTCTTTTAGAGAACCAACAAAACAGTGAATAAAATTGTACCTGTGAACAACATAATCTTACTGGGTATGCTAATCATAGAATCATTAAGGTTGGAAAAGACCTCTCAGATCATCAAGTCCAACCATCAACTAACACCACCATGACTCCTAAACTAGGCCCTGGAGTGCCACGTCTACACCTTTTTTGAACGCCTCCAGGGTTGACAACTCCACCACCTCTCTGGGCAGCCTGTTCCAATGCCTAACCACTCTTTTGGTAAAGAAATTCTTCCTGATGTCCAATCTAAACCTCCCCTGACGCAACTTGAGGCCATTTCCTCTCGTCCTATCACTAGTTTCTTGGGAGAAGAGTCCAACACCCGCTTCCCTACAACCTCCCTTCAGGTAGTTGTAGAGAGCGATAAGGTCTCCCCTCAGCCTCCTCTTCTCCAAGCTAAACAGTCCCAGTTCTCTCAGCTGCTCCTCATAAGACTTGTTTTCTAGACCCAGGGATATTGAAGATGGTTCAAAATCAGATAATGTAAGTGACTTCAGTTAGCACTGCAAGTTAGATACATTCAGGTCTATCACAGTTCAGGACATCCCAAAACAATTAGCTCTCCTACCTGACCGAAACAGTACCACTGGCCACATCTGTATGCTGTGAGTTTACAGCAAGGATAGAAGGAGGAAGAGCTCAGTCAGCAGCACTAGCTGGAAATTGTGCAACAGGCACCAGCAGTGGCAAACCATTATTATCTATAAGAAACAGTAATTTACAAAAGAAAGGCTTCCCTTTTGATGAAGCTGGATTTTTATGACAAAACTAATGTCACTTACAGTTTGTTAACATTAATATACAAGAGCAGGGATCAGCTTTGTGGCAAGCAAACCACCAGCACACTACTCACAAATCCAAGTGAGGGCAACATTACAACTGTAAATGTTTAAGAAAATTTCCATCGCCATATGAGAGGTGTATGTACGAGATTTTGGAAGGGCAGCAGAAAGACCAGCTTCTTTCCCAAAAACTACTAATGAACTGTTTTGTGACCTCAGGCAAAATCACTTCAGTGTTCCATGCTTCTGCTTCCTTTCCTACTGGGTCTATTTAGACTAGGAGTGCTTTAGGGATAGGGCCTGTCTCTCACTTTCTATTTATACAGTGTCTAGCACAGCGAGCCCCTGATCTTGCATGAGATCTATAGATGCTATTGCATTACAAAAAATAACAATAGTAACAATGAAGATGTAACCAAATTAGACAAATATGAGAGGGATTAGATTTACTCGTGAGAAGCTTTACCGGATCTTTTATTAAAGAGTCTATTATGACTGTCAATTTTAATGCATAGTTAACACAGCAGGCAAAACCGACAATGAAATTGTACGTAGGTGAACAATTATACAAACTGAAGGCTGATGATCAACTCTGCATCTGTTAAAGGGACCTACAGTTAGCCTGTTATAGCTGATTTTTGTTATATGTGATAGAGAAGATTTTAAAAATTACTTTCAAAATAGGAAGATGTTTATAAGATTTGAGAGGCGGAAAACAGTTATCAGTGATTGTGCCTGTTAGTGAAATTTCACCCAGTTGTCCCTCATAATGACATCAATAACTTGTTTTTTATTAACCCTTATCTTCAAGAGGATCCTCTTTAGTTTTCAAGCTCTAGTGAAATGTGTGTAATGACTTTTCACCATTATCCGGGATTTCTTTTCAAAAGGGGTTCCCATTTCAATCCTGTATGAACTACTCATCTGCTAAAGTCCGTGAGAATTTTATTGTTGACTCCAGCAGAATTTTTAGCTCCTTCCCAGGGATGCTTCTAAGAAGAAGGAAGAATCTACTGATGCCTGGATTCATTTATTTTTTCACATCAAGGAAAAAAGCAGTCTCAGAAGGAGGTAGCAGATAGTAAGCAAACAGATTAAGTGGCCTTGCTGGAAATACTTATACTTGCTTCCTAAAATACATTTTAGGATGATATGATTTAGTATACAAACTAATATCACTTGAAATGAGTGGTAATGAGTGGTATCTTTGGTATTTCTCTATGGGGAACATTTTTGGAGACACCTTATACCTGGAACGGTCTACTCCATTTCAAAGGCAAGTATTTGCTCTTTAGAAGTAACCTCTGCTAATGAATGCAAACCTAGCAAGGCAGCAAAATCACTTTGATCTCCCTTTCAAAATGTTTTTGGAATTTACCCATTGCAAGGGAATGAGTTTCTTCTCCTGGAAAGCACTGAACCCTTGTATTAATTATACCCCTTGATCAACAAAGCTAAATCTTAACATTTGAGACTTACAGTATGATTTGTATTGATACAGTACCCAAATATGCCTTCACGATCTAAATATTCTAAAGATTTCAAGGTCCTTTTCCATTCTATTTTAATTCAGAGAGTTATCGACAGGAGTACTTCCGTCCCTAACATTAGCCACTTCTATCTCCATGTAAGTTTTATGAACAAGAAACTGCAGAAACTGCACAATTAACAGGGCATAGAATTTCTAAAAATACTGTACATCATGTCAAAAGTTACCAAAAATTTTGTTTATTTTTGTACAATGGAGTGTATGTGAATGGATATTTGAAATGCTGGATATCTGTAGCTTTTAATACTGTTAGATTATTTACCCATGGACAAAATTCTCCAAAATTTCAGATAAAAATAACTAGAACACAGAGGAATTCAAGTCTGAAATACTTTGGACTTTTAATACACTCTGACGAGGAAGTTTATATTCCTTGCTATATGGAATTCTAAAACCTTAGGGAAACAAACTCAAAAATACCCCACTATTTGGAATTTGTTTGCTTTGTATTTTTTCATTAGAACCAATTATTTTTCTTGAACTGCTGTTTTGCCTGTATTTACACAAGCCAGAACTGAAGAGCTATATTCAGTGAGCTTTTTATCTTTGTAAGATCTCTTGGTATAAATATTTTTCCCACAGATTTAATCTAGCATGCTGAATTTTTAAGGACTTAATAAAAGAATAAAAGCAATAAGGAACAATGCTAATTTCAAAGGCAACTGACAGCACGTTAAATACCTTGCACTAAAACAATTGCTTCGTATCCATTGAAGAGCCAGTGAAAATCAGACTGTATTAAAAAAATTACAGCCCACAAGGCAGATGCTAGAATATGAACTCTTAAGTCTGGTCTCCTACTTTTATACAGTTTACAAAGGTCAAACTGTGCCCAAAAGGCAAGTGCACAAAACGAAGCATTGTACTAGCAGTTTAAAAGGTGAGAATTCAGTTACGTTTTATCTTTGTTTTGCTTTCTAGTCTTAAAGCTATTGTTATTAGCTTGTAACCCATGTATAATAACAAATACTCATCCAAGAGAAATATTAATAATAATAAATACAGGATTACACAATAATTTGATTAATCCAATAAACAAACAAACTATAACATCCAATACACTGTCTATAATGACTTAAAAAGAAAGTAGAGTAATTAAATTATGTATTTTAAACATTACCAGATATATGACCAAGTCATACAACATACATCAAGATGAAGATCTGACTTTCCCTGTTCTTGATTCAGATTTTGACAATAGCATTATGCAAACACAGTGTCTGACTTCAGATCTGAATTTTGCTGAAAAGAGTAGATAGTGAGTTCTGACTGAAGCCCATTTTGAAATATCACACAGACTGAGCTGTCTATCCTTGATGAATGATTTGGATGATATTTAAAATACATTTTATTATTTGATCTAGACAGATGAAGTCACTTTTATTCAACCTGGACTGAATGTAACTAATAGGTCTTCTCAAAGCTGTAATGTCACCCAGGCACTGGCCAGAAGACTGACTGGTAGAAGCAAACCAGCCCATGGCTTAATTTTGAACTGTCACACTTACACCTTTGAGCCAAACACCATACTTACCATGTTTGCTGAACAGGAAGGTAAATGCTAAGAAAAGCCCACACAAATAATTGGGCACTACCAGACATGAATGTTTAAGGAATTTGCATTTGGGCAAAAAAAAAGGCAAAGTAAGCTCTCAATGTTAGGACTGTAAAAAAAAGAATATGAATAAACCAGAAAGCAATATTATATTTCTTACTGTTTTGCAAGAAAAGAGGAAGTAGAAAAAACTTAAGGTGCGATATTTGCATTTTTTAAGTTAATAGAGCCAACATTTCTCAGAGAGTGGCCGAGCACCTCCTTCAAAATAACCGACAACAGGAAAAGAAAGAAAGAAACCTCACAGCTTCTGCTAGCTAATGTTGCACAAAAGGCACTGTTACCAAAACCTCCCCCCACCCCTAACAGGCGGGAAGTGGGACTACTACTGGATTTGCCATTGCCTGCTGTGCACGCCACCGTTTCCCGACGTGTGCAAGGGGAAACTTGCTTGTTCTAATCAAAGACAGGAGCACTAGTGCTGCGTGCACATAGTCTCCTAGCACGGACATATGTTGACTTCAACTGCAGAATGCCTTTCTACGACACTGCAGAGACACTTGACTTCCTATTGGGGAAGTGCAGCTTTCTTTCCTAACAATGGGCCAACTGGTTTTCATAACGGAGATAAACGCTCCCTGCTGTGAATTGTAATAGAAAAACATGTCAAACAACCAACAATAAAAAGAAGCACAGCCAAAAGACTGGCTTTTCCTGTTTTTATGTGCAGCACAGAGGAAACTAAGCACGTGAACTGCACTTGGCTCCTTACAAGTCAAAATATCACTTCTTTTAAATGAGAAGAGGAAAAATGCGACTCATTTCTGACCCTTTTTTCACTCTGAAGTGCAGACATGAAAACTGAACCCATTAGCACTTATTTGCCAGAGGTCATTATGAAACCTCTGAATGTGAAAGTCAGATGCTTTATTAAAAAAGAGGAATGGTTATTCAGTTAGGAATTTTCCACCCCTTTAAAAGCTGTTATAGTTATGAGTGATAAGGACAACCAGCTGCCATTCTGATGATCCCGTGATATTCCCTAGTTTTATGTTCTCTGCTTTCGCTGACAAAAGATTACTTGCTTAAAACCCCCTCCTCTTCCATCCCATCATCTGTTCACTTTTGCCTGCCCTGCATGATTCTCTTCTTCACTGTCTTACTTTTTCCCCTGACTACCTTTTATAGCTCGCTAGTTTGATTTTGACGTTTCTCATTAATTAGTTCTGTGAAACTGCACTGCAAGTCTTCAACGAAAATCAGTTTCTACAACCTCACCTTGTCCATTTGGCATGTTTGCAATGTATCTTTCCCTTTCTTGCTGTCCTTCTCATCTGCTTAAACTGGAAGAAGCCAGCATTGAGGACTTTTCAGTGAGCGTGGATAATTCTGCAAATTATTGGTTAATACTAGGTCTTCTCACTTTGGGTTAGAAGCGTTTAACTTGTACGCATTACAAGGAATACCAGCGCACATACAGGAAACCTGATACCTCCAGGTCTCAAAAGACTTAGTTGAACATGCCTGGACTAGCTACACAACACATGTATTTGAACGCATCTGACTCACTGCACCTATAGAATGACTATTTGCTTGGGATCTGAGGAACTTCTAAGCCACAGGTGCTGGTAAGCTGAGCAAGTATCATTGCGTGCCTCTTCTATTTTTGTCAAAGTATCCACACCACTGGCAGGTGACTAGGCTGGATGGACTTCTGATCCAGTATGTTCTTAGGGCTTCAGCAGTCCTGTTGGTGTGAATCATGCTGGTGAGAGATGGTGATAGAAGGGCTAAATCCTCTTAGGTCCCTCTGACATCTAGCATTTCAGCCAGTCTGTGGTACTTTTTGTTAGCTGTGATTCTACTACAATGAGCCTATTGCTGTTTGATTTTAAACCAAGCATTTCAAAAGAGCAAAAATAACAGTGACTTCATCTAATGTTGCTGTTTGTGTACTACATTTCAAGTTTAACACTCCCTTGCTCCACATATAAAGCCAGCACCTCACACCTGGAAGTTACTGTTATCTTAATCACGAACCCTAAATCTCCTAGAGCGTAAGGGATTCCTCATTCACTCGGATGGTGGATGCCTGTGCTTTGGGAACAGAAGGCGCTGGACTCTGTCTGTGTTTATAAATGTGACATTCTGGACAAGCGCAAATTGTAAGATTAGAAACAATAGATTAAAGAATGCAAGATGTTTGTTACTGTTAATAAGGATCATTAGACTGTGGCTGGGTCGTGAGTGGAATGGGAGAGGTCATAGAAAAAGCAAGAGAGAAGAATCAGAATGAGAGGCCTCGAATGTGTGGTTATCAGGAAGGCTGCTTCCACCCTGCTCTGGTTTCTGTTAATAAGACCACAGCTTCAAACCCATCTGAAGACTCTGAAATATAAATGCATTAAGGTACATTAGCTACTAGGGCTATAAAGAACCTTAGAGTCATGACATTATCAGATATGCAGGACAAAGAACAGATTCTCAGAGCAGCCAGAGAAAGCAAACAATTAATTACAAGAATAACCTGCCCACATGTTGTTCTTCCCAGACCTGAGCCCGATACCAAAAATTCAAAAGGCATAAATTAGTTTTTAAGATGCTCCTAACCAAGGGAGATGCTGAAACTCACTTCTATTTGATATAGAATGAAGTATTCTACAAAGGACGGTCATATACCGTTTGTGCAGGGTGTGGAGAAAAAAGAAATGATACACGTGGAAGCTTAATGATAATCAGGATCTCTGTGGCATTGGAGAAGATCCAGGAAAAGCAGTGGATGCTGGAGGATCTCTTGAGCCAATATACTTGGGCTGGGGTGGGAAGGGGGAGAAAAAGGAGGAAGAATAAAGCACAATTTATAGATGGCTGAAATCCTCTCAAGTAACAACTGTCAAATATTCCATATGGAATCTTAGAATTAATGTGATATTTAGGACAGTATTTTTTCATCATTAGATTAAATGTTAAAGACTGCAAGTATTCTGAGTAGGCCCACCTGCTCTCACCATTATATTGGTCAATATTAACTGCCTTTTCGTTCACATACCAGATTTCTGACCTTTGGAATGAAAGAGAAACAGACACTGTCTTTCTGAGGGTTTATATCATATCAGAGAGGCAGCGAGTGATATGTTGTAATGGTTGGATAGTTTCCATCTGCCATTAATGAACAGAGAAAAGAGTTTTTTTCCAGGTAGAAATGAAGACTTTTTTGTTCCTAGTGATCATCAGTCCTTATTACCACGTTTTACTGAATTGGGGCCAAACATGTGAGCTGTAAGAAATGGTATCACTTGGAAGGATGTCATCATCTATACCATGAAATTTAGTTTGCAATTTTTAAATTCAGTGAACAGATGTAAATAAACATTCCTCTGCAAAGGAGTGGGAATAAGCAGCTGGCTGTGCTACATTATACTTGAAAAAAGAAATGGAAATTCAGTGAGAATCAAGAAAAGGAGAACTGGCTAATTTGGGTTGTCAATTCTTGAATGCCAACAAAGAGGAGAACTGAGACCTGAGACTTTTTAAATATATCAAACTTTTAACACTCAGATTTAAGCACCTGCTTAGGACTTTATCGTTAAGAAATCTTAAAGCTGAAGGTAGTAGAGATGTCTACTAATTCAGGTTGCCCAGGACTCTCTTTCTGCCAGAACTCGCTGGCAAAGTACATGTCGGAGTTGAAATTAAGCACGATATTGGTGCAGCCTGCACAGTTGAGTATCTTCCACAGTACATGACCGATGCCACATACACTGTTACTGGACAAAAGAAAGAAGAGCCATTTAACCTGCTGTGAAACTGGCCCTAGGTTTATGCTCTGTGGAGTTGGTCCATGCAAGTCATGACAAGCTCTGGCTACTGAAGTATAGAACTGAGGCTTAATATTTTGCCAATATTAATCACTTGCATACCTCTTAGTAGCAATTAAATTTTGATTCATGTTTGCAGAGATTTTTCTTTCCCATCCCATGTTTGAACTACTTTACTGAACTTTTACATAGTGTAAGAATGTACCTACAAAGGAAAAAGGGAAAGAGGAGGCTCCTAGAGACAAATATATCATGTGGAGTCACTTATTCAGGCCCAGACCTGCTCACTCCCAGTTTCAAGCACATGAGTAACATTATTGCCTTCAATGGCACTTCTTGCAAACCTAGACTGATGTTTGATGGATAGAGGCCTAAGCCTTGTAACTATAAATTCCCTACTCATATGAATAAAAGCCTTCTGAGCTAAAATAAAAAAATAAACAAACAAACAAATAAATAAATTTTAAAGGATCCTGTCTATTCATAAATATTTTCCTCTTTTTTAAGACATACTTTTTTTGATCTGAATGTTTTAACTGTGGAATAGCTCTGATGATTAATACTGTACTGAGAAGCATCATTTCAACAAGTATAACTAGTTCTGTTACAAAACACGCTTGTTAAATGTTGAAAAAGATATAAAATATTTACAAAATGTTTTATAATTTTTTGCAAAAGCCATGTACAATATGTGGTCTTATTTTACTGCATACCTACTCTTTTTTTGTTATTACTTATTTAAAATCTCAGTCTGTCAGAGTTGTGGTTCTATACCAATCTGATGACTGTGCAGTAACACTGTCTGTATTTTGTTTCTTTTCACAGTGGAACCGCAGAAAAAATGTTTATAATTGACCGTGCAGTGACACACAGTTGCCATGTCTTTGTTTTAGTTCGCATGAGTTATCTACACTCTATACTATTTCCTGTTATACATATGTCTGCATTCTACTGTTTTCATCTCAGATCTGCTAAAAAAGTGCAGAATCTGTTGATATCTGTGCTGCAGGGACTACCAATAGCCCAGGGATATAGTCTGTAGTTCGGCAAAGCACTTAAGGACAAGAATAACCTCTTTGTTACTCAGCAAAGCAATTTATTTAAGTATGCAGGTGAGCATTATGCTGAAAACGGATGGAATGATTATTACTTGGTGCTGAAACTGTGTTTGATTGTGTTTCTTGCCTAAGCAATCAGGGAATTAAAGGATGACCTCGTAGCTTTTGCTATAGTTAAAACTGTTGGTGAAAAATTACAAAGAAAACAGAGTAGTTTTCTCAGCCCTATTTGCTCCTGAATGGTGAGCACAATAAACTCTGCTGTGATGGCAGACAGAAACAATTGAAGGAAAATGTGTTTGTAACCCAGTACACCATTTTGTTTGTTCAAATGCAGAGACACACTTAATGTTTCAGCTGTGTTTATAAACTGGCATTTTACAGCATTTGTAGTGAACCTGGTGATTATAAATGCATATTTAGCTTATTTAAACCAGTCCCTCATTAACAACACATATTCAAAAATAGAATCCTTGCATTTAATTGCACATCCTAGTAAAAATATGAATGCGTTAGAACTGTTCCTCTTTCAGTATTGTTAAAATATATTTCCATCCCAGATTGCCCCTCCTTTTGCTCTTCTGAACACAGGTCTGTCTTTGAAAGAGAGGTGAGCAGTCAAGTGACTTTCCATTTTCACTGTTACTTCTGTCACATGGTCAGTTTTGCCATGCTACGTGTCAACCCAGGCACTCAGTCTTCTGGGTGCGGGAGAAGTTTCCAATACCACAGTTCACCAACATTTGCACTCTGAGAGAGATTCTGTACTGGTTATTGGGATCCAATCTCACGTGCTGTATACAGTCTTAATCCATGCTTGTTTAAGAGAGATCAGTCAAGCTGTGCCTAAGCATTCTTATTGCGAGTACAGGATTGTGCATGGGCAAAAGAGAAAGAGCCCCATGTAAAGACAGGGCTCAGATACCAAATACCCTCCAGGATAAATCTGTATGGCTCATGCCTCTTCAGAGTAGATCCAGTAACGAGCAAAAGGGATATGACATTTTTATTGCTGTGAGTTATCACCAGAGGGACTCTGAGAAGCAAAGGGATCTGGATGGATGTAAGTGAAGTGAGGAGGATGGGAGCATGATGGAACAGAGAGGAGTTACCCAGCCTGGAAAGAAGCAGATCACGCAGAAAAGAGTTGTTTTTGTAAAGAGAAATAAGCAAGGATAGGAAAGGCAAGAAAAGCCAGAAGAGATGTTATTTCGGTGCTTTTTCTCGAAGGTGAAGGAATTTGCACTGAAGTGTGCAGGAAAGCAGAAGCAAAATCTTCAAGCGTTTATCACATGGTTCAAGCCATGAGAGATGAGGGGACTGTAAGCATTTTGATGAGCAAGGTGCGAAGTGAATTATAAAGAATATGTCACCATATTAGAAAACTGCAATGGGAGTACTTCTAAAACAAGTATTCTACTTTTGACATATGGCTATGCCTAAAAAAAAAGCCTACTCCAAGAGCCCCTCACATTTCTAGATGGAAAGCATTGTTTGGAGTGCGTCATGGAATATCTACCAGACTACCACTTTTCTTCAGTTGCCACCTCAATGAAATATTTCAGTGGGACCCTGTATATTGTTATACTGAATATTGTTACAGGACCTGGAGCCCTCAATCAAAAAATGGGGCCCCTGTGCTAGGGTCCAGTGATGCATTTCAGCCAGTGGACTGGAGGAATTTGTGGTCTCTAACAATGCATTTACATGCACACATTGACATGTGCGGTGCAAGGGTTTATTGCTGATGGCAGTGAGTAGGAGAGGAAGGGAGGGAAACACTTCCACCCTGTCCATAATGCAAACCAGAAAATTTATGGAACGAAAACTCAGATATGTCGCTGAAACAGGACAGAAGATCAGATTAATCTAGTCTTTTCTCTGTAACTTTTTTTTTTTTCCCCATCTCAATTTGGGGAAATAATTTATCCCTTGTGCTAAGGACACCAATTTAGGAACTTGACATAAAATATTGCATTTAGATTTGCCCACAGATGGACAGAGAATATTTTACATTACCTATTCTAACAGAGTAGTAATCTCAAAGGTATCCTCTCACTGCTCTAATGATGCCATTACTATTTTATATTAATGCTATTATTCCTATAGCAGATTGTTCACAAAATATTTAATGTGCCTATTGCTCATGAAACTTGGATTTCAGTATTTTAAATATGACAGGATATGACAGCATGCTTTTAACCCCTTAATGGATAAGTAAATACCTAATATGTAGTAAAATATGTGGTTTTCAGCAGATTTATATATCGACTGTGAAGTTGCAGTTCTTTTTCCTTTTTATTCCTTATTACTCACATGAAATTAAATGTTCCTGGAGGTAAATGTTTGCTACTGAACGAAGATGGAATCAATACAATCTAGGAGAGTTTACTATAAAACTTGAATATTTCCCAAACTGCTTTTCTCAGGGGAAGAGGGGAAAAGGAGGAAAGAGAAGAGGGGGGGAACAATTTAACCAGCTCTAGACTTAGCCATACAATTCTTAACTTTATTTCTTTTTGATTACATTCTCCCCAGAAGCAAATTTCTCATTTTCTTTTGATGAGCAGCTCAGAAAAATATTCACAAACTCCTGGTATTGCTGGAAGAAAATCGTCCTACAAGAAGAGGTAAACTTTATGCTCTCTTTAATATATGTTACTGGGAAGTACAATGACCTCATTTAAGTACACGTGGGTAACCTCATAAATAGTGCAAACGCATTATTGTAAGAGTTAGCAGATTATAGCCTGATACCCAAGACCTCAGTCTGTTTATTAGCTATTGCTCTGAGCCCCGAGGGAATCTACACAGCGACTTCTTCTCCTGTCGTCTGCAGACTTTGTGGAGTCTCTTTAGCCTGGGAGTTTGGTAAACCCAAACCTCCCAAGATCTTTTGAAAACTCAGTTTTGCTTTGTTTTTAAATCAGCAATTATGTAACAACACAAAATCTGACCACTGTCATAGTTTGTGATATCACCTCTCTCCCATAAGTAAAACGCCATTGTAAGACTGTAGAGGAGCAGGCTTTAGAAAGAATTATCTCCTGTATTTAGGGGTAAATAGAGCACTCGTTAAAGAGTAGGAGTAATGGCATTTCAGCTAAAGCAAGGCAGGCTCTTCTGCACAACTTTCTCCCACGCATCCCTGCCAATGCCAATGACCTGTTTCACCTCCTGTTATTGCAGTCCTGGGCCTCTGTGTAACTCTGCCAAAACACCTCAGTCCTGACCTGTGACGCCCTTTGCTATTCCAGTCCTGGGGCTCCCAAAAGGTTCTGCCAAGACCTCCTTTCTGACCTGCACCGAGCTCCCTGAAATTTCTCTCCCCGAGCCACTGCACAGATTTGTGCGAAGGCTGCTCCAGTGCCCTGCAGTACCTCCTGCTATCTTTGCAGTCCTGGGCCCCTCCGTAGCTCTGTAAATAAGCCTCCATCCTGACCTGCAGCAACCCTTGCTATTAGGATCCAGGGGTCTCTTCTGAGTAGAGCCTGCCAATCATTCCAGACCACTGCCTAGGGGGACTGGGGGGATTTTTCTTCTTTTTTTTCAGTGGGGGGGTAGGGAGGAGAGAGGGAGGGAGAGGGAAAGGGCTGTTTTTAAAGCTTAATAGAATCAATGAAGAATTTAAAGAATACAGTTTAACATGTTATGAAAACAAAGGCTTTGCCCTGGTTCACTGCAGCAAAAGCACATGAAATAACACTTTTCTACTTGTGGGAATAGAACGTGGACTGAAATAGAAGGAAAGAGCACATAGGAAAGGAGTAGTCGGAACAAATCAAAGATCCTGATAGACAAAAGAAAAATGTAAATTTCTTTGTGTGTAATTGGAGGTGCAGCCCTGCACGGCTCAGCTCTTCTTCCTTGTAGCATTCGTTACCTATTTCCCGTATTCAGCATTTTTGCTCTCCCCCATCTTTTTGTATCCTTGCTCGTGTGGGCCGTAACCCAGCAAAAGCTGATGTGTGCTGAGTCTCACTGAGTTCAAGGGGATTGGTTCACATATCTAACATTACTCACGAGTGAAACAACCGGCAAATTTTGAGGACTCAAACCATGAAGTGTTTGAGATAGAGATTTTGTAAGTTTTGCCTGTATACAAAAAGACGCATCAACAGTAATACTGTCTTGAATCGTATTAATGTACAAGATGTCAAACTTTAAATGCATAAATCTACTTTTAGTAATGAGATAACTCTTGTTATTCCATAGTTTAGGATGCAGATATGGCTTTTTTTTTCTAAGTCTTTTGTAAATCCATGCCCTACAATCTCAATATCTTAGCGCTCTCAATCTGGATTTTTTTCCCCTCTGATCAGTATCAGCATGTAGAATACTTATTTTGTGTTCATTTCTTACAGCTGTAGCATCCTCTTTTCTTGTTTCTGAAACAGTGTAGTTTTTGTACACCCTCATTCTTCCCACACCCCCCCAACATGCTCAATGCTTTTGGTTTCCTCACATCACCAGGAAAATTTTTTTGCTCATAGTTGGTTTTCGAGTTTTTTTGTTGTTGGTGGTGGTTTTGGGGGTTTTTTTTTGTTTTGTTTTGTTTGGTTTGGTTTTTTTAAAAATCTTTAACTGTGTACATTTAGGAAGAAAGATGAAAGTTGTAGCTTGTTTTGAGTTATTTCAGAATTCATTAAATGTTTGTACTTCCCAGATTTATGTCAAGACTGTAGGTTGAGATTACTATGATACATTTGCTGACTGGTCTATTTGATGACTTGCTGGAAGCATCATTTCATAGTTTAGATAAGAGCTACAAATCATTAGAGACAAAAATGTTTATTCAGAAATTTCAAGGATTTTTAGGATAACTCTAGAGTCTACAACATGATGCATTGGGTGGAAAGTCATTTTAGACATGTATGAATATTGCTGGGCTGAGCAAAAAAAAGAAAAATGTTTCATGCCTCTGTGAAATTACTTTTTAAAATAAAACTTACCTATATTTCTAAATAGGAACCTGTTCAAAATTTAAGTCAAAATGTTCATGTTAGTACTGATAAAATTAATTAACAAAAGTCTTAAAGAAATAATCTTTTTTGGTTTTAATTTGGCCAAAAGAAATAAATTCAACCTGATTTCAGGAACAATTTAAGTCCAACCAAAAAGACATGTCATCTGAAATATTTAATCAGGCATAGCTACAGGTGATCTTCCCAGTACTTAGACTGTAATTCTAGCTTTGGCTTAGGTTCACTTTGAGTTCACAGGTCATCCGCATTGAAACCTCAGGGTCCCACATAAATCACCACTGAAAAAAATGGCCTCTGTCAGTCATTACTGAACACTAATTTGTTCCACCCTCAAATCCTGCTCTGCAGTGGTTGCTTGGGGAAAACAGACAGTCGTTTTCCTCATCTGCTCCACATGTCAAATTGTCTTTCCTAGTGTGATCGGACCCATGATGATATAGTGGCACCTGAGAAGCCTCCAGTTTGTCCCAAGGAAGAATCAGAAGAGAGATGTTCATAGGACAGCCAGTCTTGACAGGCAGCTATATAAAGATGTATGCTCAGCCACATTCAGAAGAGGGAACTTAATAACTTCATAGTGCTGCAACCGTTTTGAACCCTGGCCATTGGTGGGGAAGGGCAACACCATAAAAATACAACATGATAGGAAAAGACTATTTTCTAGATGCAAAATTTCTGAGACTTTCTGACTGTAGCTTGATCAATTCTAACCTCCATGTTTCATTTTCAACGACCATATAAAAGACAAAGAGTTTCTTTTATTTTGAGCAAAATACATCCCTGAGCAGCTTGTATTGGGTTTTATAAGGAAAACAGAACTGACACAAAAAGATTATTTTTTTAATGTATTGTAGGTAGGGGAAAATACACTCATTAAAAGAAATTGAATTCTTTATTGCATAAAGCCCTAAAAAAATTAAATGCAGAGACAGGCATGACATAAATGCGGTCATGTATTATAAATTAATTCCGTTAAAAAGGCCTAGTTAAATTAAATATACTTACCACATCTTAAACAGTATTTAGAGATGGCAAGATGGCAAGAGAGATGGCAAGAAAACAAAACAGATCTCAGACTGGATAGGAGATATTTATGGCATATATACTGAAACACAGTCCTTCAAGTTCCCAGGTATAGATTTTCATTTTACAACCAGAGGCCCAACCAGGACTGGGTAACAAGGATCTAAGCTACAGCAGGAGAGCCCAGAAGGAACTCTAGCAAAGCCAGCTAACACACCTCCAGGAGGAACGGATGATTTCTAGCCTCAGTGACCTGGCTGCTGATGTCTTGTATGCTGTCCCTCACCCCAACATGCCCAGCAACTCCGGGCACATTTAATCAACTTTCTGAGACAGTTTCAGGGAGCTGGACCCTGGGTTGTATCAAATCCTTGCAGTGTGAGGCAAAGACGTATGGTTTCTCAGTTCTCTCCTCCCTTCCTCCTGTATTGTCAGGTACTGCCTGACCCACAGTTTGCAAACCAAAGAAAACGAATAAAACTTAACTCTGCTCTTACTCAGCTCGTTTTCATGGGGGTTTTGTTTGCTAGAAAACTCTTCCTCAGTGCCCCAATTCTCCTTCAGCACTATAGCGATCTTCTCATGGTGGTCTCATGAGCTTGACACTAACTGTTGATTTGCACAAGACCGTCTGAAATGGCTCTACCTCATTTCTGCTGCAGGAATAGGAACAAATCCACAGATCACAGCAGGGACTGGATAGAGGCATTGCCCAATGGGAGCTGTGGTTTCCGCAGTCTCCACTACCACATTACCAAAGACAAGACACTAAGTAACTTAATCTGCTTTATGCAGATTTGATGCATTTCAAAAGTCCCAGAAATTCGGTAACCATAGGGCTTCAATGGTGAAAAATGTGAGCATCTCTTGAGACTTATGTTTCACAACACAAGTAAAGGGAAAACAATAAAGATATACTACTACTTATAGGTGCACCTGAAGAAGAAATGTGACTTGACAGATGTTCATCACAACATTAACTTCACAAGTTCTTAAATCTGTCTTGCATTACCTTCCAGAAGTGCCCAGTGAGAATGTAGGTACAGAAACATGCAGGCTGGTTTTTAAACAGGCTAATGCTGTCTTTACTTTCCTCACCAGGGTTTGTAGTGGCCGTAACATAAACCTTATTGAGCACAATCAACATGGGAGGAGAGGATGGGGGAAGGGAGGGAGAAAATCAGTCGTGCTAGGGATTGTGTGACTAAAATAAGGTATTGAATTTCTGGGTTTCACAATGAAACACTCCAGGACAAATGAGGTGCTGAAGCAGGATTTATAATTCATTGAGTAATAGGATTTTGTACTGTTTAGCAGGATTAGGCATGTTAAAGAAAGACCTATTTATTTCAGGCTGACAATGGATGAGAAAAGTGTATAGTGGTCTTCGTTGTTACTTTAAGCAATTTACAGGATTACTTAGTGGTGGAGGCCCTGTGCTCCCCCTATCTGTAATGTGTCACAGTAATGGTGATATTTGTATAATTGCAGTTTTCTCCATACAATTTCAGAATCACAGCAGCTGAGGGATCAAAGGTGTGAAGGTTGGTGGAAAGGAGGAGGGAGGGAAAGGAGGGATGTCAGGGGAGAAAAAGTAGAAACCAATTAAAACACTCCCTTATTAGGACCATGACCTCAGTGACCTCAGCCCTCCAAGTCTTTGGGACAGCATGCTCTGTGACTTAATGGTTTGTTTCAGGGGTTTTATGCTAAAGTGCTGACTGTGCTTTCTCCAACGGTCTGCCATTGACGTGGCAAGGGACTGAAACCTCTCTTGCAAGTGGTTGGGGGGAGGAAGAAGTTGTTTTTCACTAACACTTAGGATGGGA
>WAAD01002274.1:63196-104973 GCA_013389945.1 Fregata magnificens
GTTAAAAGACTGAAAACCAATTCTATTTTACAGGAACTATTTTCTGAGAACCTATCCAAACGAGAAATATTTTCCTCAAACAACACATGTTAAACAAACTGCTGAAAACAATGAATACATTTTAAATATTTGATTTTTTTTTTTTAAATAATGTGATGTAGCTAATTGTAAAAGCCAAAACCAGCAAGCAGGAAGAAGGGCTAAATATGTTATACTTAGGAGGCCTAAGGAACACATATGATTAGAAGGACATATGCCACACATAAGCTCTTGCATATAAAGCACATGCAAAAAGCTAGAATAATTATGAAAAAAAATGCAGGTCATAAGAGTCTGATGAACACTTGAAGTAACTTGTGCTGGAAGAAATATTGCTACAAATGCCAGATGGAAAGAGAGATTATCCTTTAGTGTAGAGGTCTATGCAGACTCCGTGAAGGAACAGATAAACCAAAGGATGAAGTACGTTGAGCACATGGCAATGTGTGTTCAGGGGAAGGGGAGGCCGACGGCCTCAAAGGCCAGCAAGAACAGACAAGTTTCAGTAGAGGATCTGGTAGGTGCACATCTAACAGACATTTTGGAAGTATTGGTGAAGTTAATCCAGCAGTGTCTAGAGGGTAACTGTACTCTACATTTTAATTTTGGATGGTTTTAGAACCCCATGGGCAGTGAAAACCAGGTACAGAACACATTTTGTACTAAAATGCCCAAGCTGTAACTGCATTGCAACACTAGTAAAAGAGCATGGGAAAAGTTGAAGAGGAATTTGCCTTCAGAAGAAAAGGCTCGGGGGGATCTTATCAATGTGTATACATACCTGATGGGAAGGTATAAAGAAAATGAAGCCATAGCCTTCCCAGTGGTTTCCAGTGAAGTGATGAGAGGCAATGGGCACAAACTGAAATACAGGATAGTCCATTTCAACACAAGAAAAAGCCTTTTTATTGTGGGGCTGGTTGAACACTGGCACAGGTTGTCTGGAGAGGTTGTAGAGTCTCCATCCTTGGTGATAGTCACAATCCGACTGGAGAAGGCCCTTACCAGCCTCCCTAGCTGACTCTGCTTTGAATGGGGGTTGGTCTAGATTATCTGCTGAGGTTTCTTCCAGCCACAATGATTTTGTGATATCTGAATGAAGTGCAGATCTGAGGTAACTATTTAAAGACGAGCCTGATGAGACAGCTGAATTTGATACTTTTACCAGGAGCACCATGGAATTTTTAGGTACCCTACAAAGTCAAAGACTCCATTGAGAAGCTATCCAACAGGAGAATCTGAAGTAGGTTGCTTCACCCGGTACCCTACTGAATGGGGGCTGCCTGACCAAAAGAAAGCATTCCACCTCATGCAACCCCCAATTTCCACAGCACTGCTCTTCTCTCCAAAGCCTGTGTAGCCAGGACCTAGCCTTGTTAACATTATGACATAGTTACTTTGTAAGTAATGCATAGCCCCTCTGGGGTCCCCAACATAAGAAAGACATGGACCTGCTCGAGTGGGTCCAGAGGAGGGCCACGAAGATGATCGGGTGCTGGAGCANTCAGGTTGAACTGGCCTTTGAGCAAAACCTGGTCTAGTGGAAAGGTATCCCTGCCCATGGCAGGGGGGTTGGACTAGATGATCTTTAAGGTCCCTTCCAAGCCAAACCATTCTGTGATTCTATGATTCTATTCTATGGCCTCTGTGGAGTCCATTGCCACTTGACATTTACCAACCATTCAAATCAAAGCAAAGAAGGAATAACTTTTCAATAAAGGAGCATGCATAAATGTAGAGAACAATGACACAATAATAAAGTAAATAATTCCATCTTCCTGCCTCTCTAAAAACTGAACGTTGCCATGAAAAATCTCACTAAGTTTCTTTATAAAAGGCATTATTTTCTAGTATTTTCACATTTCTAATTTAAGCTTACTTTTTGAGGCCACTTTTTGAGAGCTGACTTTCTGAGTTGCCATTCATCCATCCTCTTCTAACCATTTCCCTGAATCCAGCTGAACCAGGACCATCTTTGTCATGAACTTTGAAATGAAGTTTCCACTTGATTTTTATGAAAGCACATTTATTACATTGAGCAAATCTTTGCCATGAATCCTAATCCATACTGTCTGAAGGAAAAAAGAAGATAGCAGAAATGACTAGAATCCGTTGCTGTCAAAAAGCTTCTTTACCAGAATTATGATGCTTTATTTCATTTTTGATTATGCACTTGCAATCAATAGTAACCTTGCTTCCCAAAAACCTATCTGCAAGAAGGCAGTAGTGACATATCAAAACTTCCTCTCCTTGGACTGTGCCTAACAGACAAACTAAAAATAGCTGGCATGGAGTGCAAATGGTTCTAACAATGACACAGAGAAAAAAATACTCTCTCCATGTCCCTGAGTAACTGTACACACATGTGTATAATTCCCAAAGTGCTTAACATTGCAATGTAAACACTTTCCAGTTTCTTTCAATGATATAGTCCTCTCGCTAATCATTCCAACCTGAAATTATTAGTGTGGTGGATGGTCATTTGGCTGCTGCTACTAAAACCTTCAGTTATATCTGTAAACTACCTTCGTTAACTAGAGTAGTCTAACTCCCTAATAAAAACTGTGTGGTGTCTTGGTTAATCAAGTCTTACAGTTTGTAGTTAAGACATTAAAGTGTAAAAAAAAAAAAAAAAAAAAAAGAAAAATGCAAAAAATGCATTCCACTAGGTCAGCACTAAAAGAAAAGAAGGAAAAAAAGGATTGTTTTACCTAATGAAAACAGTCGTGCTTAACCTATAGCATTTTCTATTGCATCATACCTAAACAAAAAGGGAGGCTTATAAATGCCAATCTGAAATGGAATAATGTCTTGCCTTAAAATCAGAGCTTAATTAGCCCAAGGGAGAACAAACGTTTGGGCAGATTCCTCCTGCAAATGATGATTAGCTCTCATTATTTCAGGCTGTCTTCTAGGCCTGGTAGCAGAGCAATGGAAGACAATCAGGGAAAAGGTTTACTTCGATGAGAGTGCCTGCCAATGCAAGTCTTGATTTATTTTCATAGGACAGCACAGGTTATTTACATTCCAGCACAGTAAGATGTCAAACGTAGACAGTGCAGGTCAAAGAAGTCAATCAAATAAAACATAAGTGGAACTGGGCATTTTGAAAAAAAGGGAGAGGAAGAGTTTTACTGCGAGCAGCAATCATTGCAGCATTAAATAGTTTTACGCTTGTCCAAAATATTGTATTTGCTAATGTATGGAAACACATTTCACAAAGAAAGTACATTTTTTAGGCCTAGAGATAGGCAGAGGAGGAAAAAAGTTACTTGCACAAATAATTTCATAAAAGTATCTGACATACCTGTAGTAAGAAGGAACCACATCTAGTTGCCTAAGATAGTCCTTCTGATGAATAAAATACAACCGCTCCTTTCATATGGGCAAAACCATTTGTTCTCTGTTATTCCAGTTATGTACTGATATAACTCATTGCTACGACAGATTCTTGGAAACAGAGTTGAAAAAATGTAATCAAGTTCAATGACAACATTTTAAGCAAAGGACACTGATTTGCCTAGCTAAGTGGGACTGTAAATTCCCAGCCTACAAGAGAGGAAAATACTTCTTCAGCATCAAGCCCCACACAGTGAAGAACTATCTGGGCACAGGAGAGATTCTCTGTGACTGGAGGGTCTATCTACAAATAACTGAAATACAGTTTCTAATATTTGCAGCACTAGGACATATAAGTGATTTAGACTTTGAACATGAAGATCAGCTCAAAGAACGGAAGGCAAGCCCAGTGAAAGAGTCCCGCTTTAGCTCCTCTGGTACAGGAAAGTATGGAAGAACAGTGTACTATGCCACACCTACAGGTCCAAGCTGGAGTATCTGAGCCTTGAATACATGGAGAACAATGAGCAAAGCAATGCAGCATTTTACAAAACTCAGCAACATTACACAATTTTTAAGGTTAGGAATGAATTTCAGAGCCAAATACAATTGCACCAGACGTGAAGGAAAATCCACAATGCAATCATTCAAGCAGCAGTTTGGCCAGGCCACCAGGATTAACACCTTCAGCTTCTGCAAATACATCATAGGAACTTTAAGAACCACAAGAGCTCAGCGCTTTGTTTTCATCTCTTGGGCAAACATCCTACTTTGTGAGTCAACAGCAGAGTTTTCAATAAATCAAGTTTACCTATACTGTCCTCTAGAAGACCAATAAACAAGAGTTGCAATAGTTAATCTTAGATGTTATCAAAGGAGTTTCAGTTCAGTTCAATCCTTTTAATTTGCAACCTTTGGCATTCAGCCAAATAGCTGTGACTTAATAGGATCTGCAAGTTAAAATTAAAATCCTGCATGCCTGTCTGTTTCAGTTCTTATCCCACACTTCCTCTTTGGGTAAAACACTCCATTATTACTGCTGTATCCAGAGCCTGTATTTTGTCTCTGGTCTCCTTTAACTTGTGGCAACCCTCATTTAACAAAGACCCAACCATACTATAGTATAACTATTTGGGAATAGTTATATATTCTTTTAAGTCTCCAAAGAACTTTGGTTCAAGAACCTTAGAAGCAAAAAAGAGACAATGCACAAGCTCAGCAGACATAGAGGCAGAGCCTTGGAGATACATGGAAGACATATACTGTATGCCTGAATACAGTAAAAAGCATAGGGCTGAAAGGTCCAATTTAGAATTTCTTTTGGTTTAAGAGATTTCATTCCCTTACTTCAAATAACAAATGTAGCAGATTTTGATACCTGTTCAACTGAGGGATTAGAAATAATGAACTGCTGTGTTTCTATGTTATTTTTACTACATGGAAAGGAAACAATTTATGTGATGTAGCATAGGCCAGCACTTACAAAAAAATACTTATATGCACTCTAACTACTGAGGACAACTCTGAAAGACGTTAGAGGTTATAATTTCAATCACAGATCGACTGTGAATTTTTCCTTCACTTTTTTATTTATATTCCTTTTCTTCTTTCAGGCTTTTTCCTTCCTTCATCATCTTTCCCCCTCACATTTCTACTCAAACAAGACGGCCAAATATTTTAAACAATAAAATGTGTAGCAAATTCAGTATCTGGCAGTTCCTTGTCAGTTTGCACAATGAATATACACTAATATACACTGTGTTTTCTACTGCAACCTCAAGGCTTTGCAGACTTGGGAATCACTCTGCATTTGTAAACAAAGAAAATAAATATACATGTATTTTAAAAAGGATCCAGTTGCTCTCAGAAGAGCTTATAACCAAAATACTTTCCCGCTTTATACTCTCCAGTAAACAAAACAAAGATCAAAGTTATAAACTGAGAAACACTGAGACTGATGTTTCCAAAAATTTGCTATTGAATAGTTCTTAAGTACATATGTAAAATTTATTGTTCCCTATGAATGCTGAATGAGAAAAAGTTCGGCAAATGTGTTAGAAATTCTTATTTTAAAAGGTACACACTTCATACACCTCTGTTGATAACAAAACAATAGGGGTAAGATAATAAGTTTTTATCCTTGATTACTTTTCTGCTTTAGTGGAGTGCTCCCACTGTGATCTGCACAAGACATTTCACAAGACATTTATCTACAAGAGAAAGGAACAGAAAGAAATCCAGGCACAGTGATTAAACCTGATGTCTCCTTTCTACAGACACGTGCACGGGCTTAATCAATCTGACGCCAGCAGTCTCCACTTTCACATTGCCTGCTGGCTTCAAGCCTGACAGATTCCACCTACTGTACATCTTTGTAGGCAGAATAAAGATGTGAGATAAAGAAAGTGAAGTGAGCCAGCAGAGCAGACTGCATAAATTGCATGCCACTAGTCTAAGCTGCGTGAGGCTCTGATCCCTGCGACTATTGCCGTCTCAGCCACCCTGCAGTGCAAATAGAGTGTTTATGAAGAGTATATGTTTGCTTATGAAAGCCAAAGCTTGCAAGAAGTTAGGCTTACTCCGGTTTTTTCCAAACTGTGAATGGTAATGCTTTCAACATTAAAGAGCCTGCCTCCGTTAAGTGTTGAGTTGTCCATCTACACATACTACACTAGTCAAATAGGAAACATACTGTGGTAATGGAGGTTCTTATGAAAATTTACCAATTCATCTTAGACACACTGACATAAGAGGACTTTTTTAAGCAACACCTGTTAGGCTTGCTATATGAAAGCAATGACTGTTTCAGCCCAGAATTTTCCTAAGGGGCAAAATCCAAACAAAAACCTGTAACTAAATCTCTAGCATACCCTCTCCCCAATGAAAAACGGCAATAATGTTGCAATTTGAAATTCAGTAAGAAAAACAGTTAACATAATAAATTGCTCTTGGCTTTATACGTTCTCGCTGAGAGTAATAATGGGTTCTCCCCTAAATAAAAACATCCCTTGGGGATGAAATGCTAGGACAGTAAATATTATGCTTTAAGAGAAGAGGCAGACCTGCCAGCTGTCTTAAACTGAAATCCAGGAAAAAATCCCATTTCTTCCTCCTATCCAAGTATAATTTAATATTTCAAGGCTCAAATGAGGCACCATATTTGTGCACAAGATGCAAAGAAAGGCACTGAAGAAAATGAATGACTGTGGGAAACTTTAAATAGCTCAGATAATATATTCAAAAAGGCAAAGAGCTTCTAGTTTCAGATTTATAACCTAAAGAGTTTAAAATAATAAGAAAATTCCAAGAGTAAGAATAAGAGGTGAGTAAGAAAATTACAACAGTAAGAGACATTCCAAATGCATATCTGAAATTAAAAATAATTCTTTTATAATTATATAAATTGCAGAGATATGTTTCATTAATTGCAATAAATCTCATTATTATCACTGTATGACAAATCTATTGGGAAAAAACATATGGACAACAACAGATCACAGACCAAGATATTATAGGTCAGCCATACTCCCAACGGTGTGGGCCAGCATCGAGGAATTCTAATTGGTTACAGTTCTATGACAAAAATTGTAATAAAATACCAAATGAGAGAAGTTCTTTTCAAATAGATATGTAATAAGTTGTAAATAACTTCTGTATGGCTGGAAATTTCCCTTTTGTTTCATGGGAGGATGTGGTTATGTGAATGGCATCTATTCATGATGATAAAACACATGGAGTGTCCTTAATTCAGGAAAAGCAGGATAAAGAAAAAGGCTCCTGAGAATTATAGACCTTCACAAACAATCCTGGTATAAAAGAGATCATTCACTCAAACGCAGGAGAAGAAAGATAAGAACAACAGGGTGTCTTGACCCCAGCATTTTAATAGTGGTCATATGGAAAGAGCCAGATGGACAATCCTGTCCTAACAAAACCTAACAAAAGGTTCATTTGAATTCTGTTTGTTAAGATTTCAAAAAAATTTAAAAGGACAACGTCAAAGCGGGTACTGTAGACCTGAAAAATAGACATCACGTCATCCGTACCCCTGTGTTCTGCTCTCATGAGCAGGCAGTCAAGAGGATCCTTGTAAATACAAGTATTCTTCCTGTACTCATAGTGGAGAGAGGACAGACATCCCAGAAAGAATACTACATGTAGAGGTCTATCATTGGGATGTCTATCCACTGCCACAGACAACTCAAGCATCCTCTGAGACAAAATTATCAGTGTCTTTTTAAATGTACCTTTTTGGAGTGCTGGTGTTTTTTCTCATACTAAGAGAAATATACTTTCAAAACTATGCCATTTTTAATAAAGTATTATGATCACCCATTAGAGTTGAGTGATATATATTCCAGCAGTCTACAGAAAGCAGGAAGGCGTAACATTTCACCTAAAATATTTTGAATGTCAAGTGATGTTATATGTAAATAGGAAATATTGCCAGATATATGCATAGCACATGGTCTGCCAGGACGTTTCCCAGGTCTCTTTTGAATCTTTTGGACACTGAGCAAATTTAAAAAAAAAAAAAAAACAAACCCACAGAAAAATAGGGAAATCATGCTTTCCCCTACTTTTTTTCTTAAGTCTCGGTTGATAGCTGAGTCCTACAAGTTACAAACTCCTATTTCTGCCCAGTCTTGCCATTGAGTAACAGTCCTGGATTTGAGACACTGGAACCTGTTTCCCATAAAATAACTGTGCTAATGATATTGATCCAATTCAGAATTGCCACAACTGGATCAAGCGGGAAAGCACAAGTACAAAAAGCAAGAGAACTCCAGGTTTCCACTGATGTTTTCAATAATTAGATGAACAGAAAACTAAATCTTGAAAAACAAACAAAATCATATCTGTTTAAAGAATGATGCTGTCACCGTGTTAACAGACCTTCAAGAAACTAATCACGTGTAAGGGGGAGGAGAAATTACTTTCTTTCTAGTCAAGACTTTCTAGTCACCATTGCTGGGGCTGTCTAGAACTAATCATTACACTCATCCTTCTGCTTTCTTTGAGGTTTATTTCCCCAGGAACATGCACTTCACGTACGTACTGCCCTTTGCACCTGAGACACCCTTTTACCCACTGTTCTCTTTGGTGGTCAAGACTTTTTGTAACAGGCTCAAAAGACAGAATGGAAAAGGCAGAGTCCCTCCTTCTGGATCCCTCCAACCCCTTCTCTGTAGAATCAAGGCAGTTTCACTCAGATCTGCATCACCCTACAGTAGCCAGGATTTACGTCTGGCATGTCTGAAAGCTTTCTCGGGTATGAAAATCCTTCTTTAAAAGGAATGAACGAAAAGGAGGGAGAAAGAAAGCTCACTGAACAGTAGAAACAAACTACCTAAGTAAAACAGGCTCAAGGCTGAGGCATGTGATTTAATTGGGGATGTATTTAGGCTAAGAGGAAATGCCACTGATAAGCAGTTAAGGACTAAATGGACAATGTCTTCTAAGGGATTTCAAATTCTTTGATGAGCCTATAAGGCAGAAGTCTTCTAACAGTCTGTGCTGCAAACAGAGTTAATTATGGATTTATATATGTGGAGAAAAGGCTTGATAGTTATCTGTAATAAGTCTAAATTGGAGAGAGACAACCTGAGGTCAGAGAAGTTATTAGTCTGCCACAGAGAACTTGTAGTGAATCCAAGAAAATGAACGGGGCGGGGGGGTGTGCGGGGGGTGGGGAAGAAACGCCAAACCCACTCCCCTCTCCTTCCCAAATTGAAGTAACACTGCCTTCATCATACTCACTTCCTAGCTGACGGGCAAAAATCAAGGCTTTCCCCTTTCATAGTATCTGTCAAATTTACTTTACCTTTTCCATGCAAAATACTTTAACAATCACTCTGTTACCATGCTGTCACAAAGTCACAAATAAAGCAGTCAGCTGAAAACGTAGCTAGTTTCTGGAACACAGGAATTTTTCAGGATATCACCTTCTTCTGAAGACAGAGATGGTCTTCTTTATATACAGAAAAAAAGGGTGCTTGGAGGCCAAAAGCAACTTCTCATTCATGCAAGCAGCCAGTACACTACCTGGCTGAGCTTCTGCTGCTCTGCCAGAGGTCGGAGGTTACGGTTTCAAAGAGTTCCAGCTGTGACAGAAAAGTGCTAGAAAAGCTCTGTAGGCAGAGGATTGAATGCCAGTTTTCTGTGTTGTCATAAACATGAGGTATCTACGAATGAACAAATGATTTGCCCTGGGGCTCTCTAACTTAATTTGCTGTATGCATGTTAAATCGAATTAAAAATCTTGCCTTTCCAAAAAGTTACTTTACTGCATTTTCAGATGCAGTTTGATCAGCTGACTTTGATTTCACCAGAGGCCTACATTATACACATTGTGCCTGCCAAACCTTCACAAAATAATGTATTTAAGTGCCTGTTCTAAAAGGGAAAAAAAAAGTTCAATCTTCCTGGCTTCAAATGTTTGATACTCTGCACATTCTGAAGTATAATTCACTTGCACACTGAGAGTTTTTAAATCCAAGCAGCACTCACAGATTTCACGCAAAGGGCTGAAAATACACAGATCCCGATCTGGAACCACAAGGCCCTTGTTGCATACAAACCCCAACCCATCGCACCACAGGAGATGAAGCGTGGGCCTCAGGCTTGCCTGAGAGCACCAAGAAGTTTTCTGAGACATGCTGATGTGTGAGCCACGTGTGACTGCATGGTTGCTTCTTATTGTAGGAGCTGCACTTGATGGAGCCCCTGCATGGATGAAAATTTTTGTCCATGAACTTCGAACAGAGAAGTGATGGGTACTTATCAAGGGAGGAAGTTAAACAAAAATAGTAACAAAATTTCTGGGTTGTTTGACCTGATACCTTATTTGTGGGTTTGGACAACCATTTTTAAAAGGTTGCCCAGCACAGAGCAGAGAATACCTTCAATGATACAGATGTAACAAAACAAATGGTATTAAATTCTTTGTTGATGTACAGCATTATTTCTGTTTCCAGATCTCACTATGCTATTGTACGTCTGGTTTCTTCTTGAAACTCCAGTTCTTGAGACCATATAATTGCCTTCATGAAATACTAAAAAGGCTGAAGATCAAATAATATATGTGCCAACGAAGTGCGTGCCACACAGGGGATGCCCACGGATACTAGTTAATTCTGCCCAGCCTCTCAGCTGTTAGGGTGCAAGTCAGCTCTGATCTAAAAGCTCTTTGACCAATGTAATGCTGAACAGGACTGCACAACCCTGGCAAGACGGTAGGGCTCACAGGCTGGGCTCAACACTGTTCTTGCAATCCAGTGTATTGCATGTAGAAACTGCCCTACTTTCTACCACTATTTACAGTGATGAGTGCTTGGATCACATTGTGATTTTGGTAATGATCATGCAAAATTCTGAAGTGCCAAGCTTAGGTGACCTCTGAACACCCGGGCAATACTAGGACCAAATTCTTACTCTTGCCTAAATAAAGAGAAACTCGAGGAGGCAGACGACTGTGCCATGCTGAGCTTAGGGCTGTTTCTGTTGAGGATAAGTACTGCCCCGCCACGGCCACGGGAAGTGGGGAACTGGACTCCGCCTGCATGTCCACCACTGCAGAAGTGTGACCACTGTGACTCATTCAGTCCTTCTTCTCTGTCCTGCAACTGTCTACAAGGACCTTAGTTATTGCTAACTGGAAGGACTGGTTTGGTTAGAAAGCAGAGGGGAGCAGAGTATAAAGTTTTTCTTTGCAGATCCCTACTAGTTGCTCTTCAGTTTTCCTTTCCGAAGGCAAAAGTGGTGCTCCCCTCTTTCCCTTTTAGTGAAGGCCACGATTTCAATTTGAGTTATGAGTGGGATGAAATATATCTTTAAATAAGCAGGTGAGCAGAAATAACTGAAAAGCCTGGCTTTATGGATCAGAAGTTTCAGAGCAGTGAGACTGCAAGATTATGTGCTTCCATTAAAAACATATGTGTTGAATATTAGGCAAAATACTTTTGTTTCCAATACTGCCAGATACTTGAAATCAACCATTCATATTAAGGTCATTAAGCTAAATGAGGATGCTTACTAAAGACACCATTCCTAACATGAAAGAGTATTTTTTGTAACCTATAAGCTTAAATTTTCATTTTCCTCTGGCTAGCTGTTTATATAATGAGGGAGAACTTCTTTTCATTTCAGGAAATATCTAGGCCTATATAAAGCCTTCATCTGAGACTCATATTAAATGTTGATTTCATCTGTCACTAAGAAGTTATACCAAGGTTTCTACAAATCTATTTATAAATCTTGTAATTCTCATGACTGATGGCATTTAAAATGCAGTCAATTTAAGACCTTTCACATTTCTTGTGAAAGATATGGTAAGAATGAATAACGGAAATCAAATATCTGCTTCAACCTTTGATTTAGAAAAATCAATGCCAAAATGTAGGTGTGTCCTGTTGCATTTTGGACTGTGACATTTCTTTTTTGGATGAAAGAGATGCCAGCTGGACTACAAAGACACTTAACACATTTGCAAAGATGTCTGGATTTTTTAGTGCCAGGAACCAACACCAGATTTTTACCGTGCTTAACACAAGTATATAAAATGTTGCTTCTGATCTTTTTACTGGATCTGTATTTCAAAACTCATCTGAATACTTCCAGTGCCAGTATGCACTTCTAACACTCAACCACAGTAATGGAACAAGCGCAACTCAAAAGAAGGTTGTTTCAACTAAAAAATCTGCCCTACTTCCTGAAGCAATTAGTATTTCCCTCATGATTTCTCAGTCAAGTAATGATCAGGCTTAGCTTTACTTAGCTTATGATACCTGATAAGTCACAGCAAATGGCATAGTAGTGATGTTAGATAAGGAAACTCTCTTCCTCTCTTCGTAAGTTTTTTGGTGCAATGATTTCCTTTCCTTTAATTTATCAATGGCTACATAAGAAAAGAGCAAAGAAAAGCAGCAAAAAATGTTTTACAGCTGAGTGAGAATGGAACCTCTCTGGAAAAGTGATATACCAACAACAATCAGGTTTGTAATAAATGCACAATAGCACTAATAGTAAGAGATAGTGACTATTATTATCGTAAACCAGAAATGCTAAAAAGTAATGCACATAAAAAATGAGAAGGGAATAAAAATTACAGATTAATTTACAGAGCTTATTTGCCTCTCTGCTACCGTACACAGTTCTCTCATTTAATTCAGAAAAAAGTCAGAGTACAGCTGGTGAGTAAAGTCTCTGACCTCACTTAAATCTTCAAGCTAATCTTGTGATTATGGTATTTCCTTATGACTGTTCTAATTTGTGAGTTACGATATTATGATTTTGCTATTTTAAGCTGTCCTTTCAAAACATGTATTTGGATTAACTATAATATATAGGCACTTGTTCAAATTTAGGAAATGTCTTTGCAATTATAACCAAGCAGATTATTTCTTGCAGAAATATATTTTAATTAAAAAGAGAATTATATGTAATCCAGCTCATCATGAGAAAGAACACAAAAAGATTGGCATAAAAATTGGCATACAGCTAGAAAAGTTATGATTAAGATTGCCTGCTATTTACCATTACAATATCCTAATTTTATCTCCTTGCAACTTTGCCAACTTTGCAAAAATTATACAATAGTTCCTTAGAATTTCAGGAGAAAACAAGCATTTATGTCCATGTAACAAACAAAAGTACTTAAAAAAAAGATTCTTCTGTCCAGTCAGTAACAGTGTCAGTCAAAAGATAATAGTACTCGGCTTTAAAGCAAAAGGTTAATGCTTGACAGAAGCTTCACAGTTCTGTCAGCAATGTGCTGTTTGCTGTTCCCAAGAAATCACCCAAATTTGACCCAACTACAAGTCTCTGAAAGACCTGAGTTTACAGTTGCTCAGCAGAGATTTCTTACAGCTTGACAGCTCAATGATCTAATGATTTCATTTTTACCAAGCAGACAGTATTTCTACAGAGCCTTTACCTGACATCTGTACAGACACAGGACACGCTCAGGCTGAGGACTGCAAGTGGAAAGGGGAGTTTCTTTGCAATTGCTCCTTACAGTTAATTGCAGGGGCTGCAATATTGGGAATCAGCAATAAGAGCACAGAATAATCTGCAGGTGCTGTTAGAAAATCCAGCCTTTACTGATGGCTAATCATACAATAACTAACATGGAGGGACATGGGTGCAGTAACGCTGTTATAATTACATGGACACATTGCAGCATGAGACAGAAATATGAGTTCATTGACATTCCATAGCCAAATGCTTTTACATTAACATGGCAGTTTTATAGGCTATCTCCATGTTACCCCCAAAATAAAGATAAATCAGTAGAACATTCTACTGGATATTTTTTATGATTAAAAATACATTAATTGGCTTCTAGATGATGTTCTAGGTATTGGAACATTAAGGAAACTATAGGGCTCTTATGATGGCTACAGGAGAGCCATCCATGACTTTTGGTGCAAGATCTTCTGCTGGTCAAACATGGTACCAGTTCACAGTGGCTACACAATCCCTTTCCAAAATACACGCAACCTACTCCACAGCACCTCAGTAAGTTGAATGGCTCATATTAAGCTAACTGCTGATTTTCTTTGTTTCATAAAAGATCACTGCTTCAGAAATCCTCCAGTGAATCATAGAATAATTAATATTTGGAAGGAACGCACAGAGGTCATCTAATCCAGCCTCCTCTTCTAAAGGCTGAACAAACCCAGTTCTCCCAATGTCTTCTTATATGTTATGTACTCCAGTCCCCTAAACATCTTGGTGGTACTCTGCCAGTTCAACAACTGAAGTCAGAGGGAATAGTTACAGATTAAAATGCCAAGTGAAAAAAATGTATTAGAATCTGGTTAAGTATAAAATAAGTACAAGTTTCAAAGTACTAAGAACAGAGAAGTTATTTCACAGAGGAACAGGGCCCGTCATACCTCAGTGCTCTCATATCTTACAAAATCACTTGTGTATCTCAAGTGTTTCTGTGGCATGTCTTAGTGGCATATCTGGATCTTAGAAACACCTTTCAAAAGGCATCATTATTCAGTGTTATACAGTAGAAATTACAAGCTGTAATACTTAGAACAATGAACTCACAAACAACATACACTTCCTACATTTCAGCAGGCAACTGAGGCACGCAGATCATGCAGATGAATCTTCATCCAGCATGAGATCAGAAAAACAGCATTAGCTGCAAATGGAGAATCTATAAGTAACTTAAGGGGACCATCCTAACCCAGCAGAAACTTTTACGATACACTACACTGGTTTGGATTTATCAGATACAGAATAGGGATGTGTATGGATACAGCAACAGATATACAGGTATACAAGAATCATTTTAGAAACATGCAGAGAGTATAAAAACCCAATTATTTGCTATTGCTTGTACTCTTTCACTCACAAAACTAACCTTCATTAATGCAGCTTAACCACACACAATCACACAGCTCAATCACATCAAAGCTTCCTAAATACGCAACCATTCCCTGCACCGTATCTCAGAAATTAACAGTAATATGAGCTACCTACGAAGAGATCAGGTAGTGCACTCAGTCACAACAACACAACATATCTATCACATTATTATTAATAATTATCTGTTTTGTAGATAGAAATTCATATGTTAACCTTCCTATAAAATCTCACAAACAAGCAAACCTCCCTTATTTATTTTTATTTAGCAGCTGTGTTGCTGAAGATCTTAGGAGTTCCACACATTGAGCTCTCCATTTAAAAAAAAACCAAAAAAAAAAAACCCACTGGAGAAACCATCCCTGTTTTATTCTAAAATACAAATGCAGTTCTGAAATTTAAACCAGATTTTAGTTTATGTGGAATGGAGACAAAATGGTGCTTCTTAGAAGTTTGGTCACTTGTTTTGATGTTACCAACATCTCCCCAGGACATGAATAATTAACAGTCAGACACTCAGAGAGACTTGGATCATTTCCAAGTGTTTCCGTGCTTCAATAAAGCTTGGAGCCTTTTAGATATCTAAAATCATCATTATTATATTCCTCTCTTCCTCCTAGGTAATTGATCTTAAGATTCTAACAGAATGATCACAGTTGCTTAGTTAGTCTCAGATTTTAGAAAAAGAGCTTGATCAGTATTTATGCATTTTAATAGTATGCTGAACCTTTTAAGATCACCTCCAACCTGGTGTAATTTGTCAGCTGCAGCATGACAAATACCACAATCAGGTCAGCATTATAAGACAGACTCAATGGTATCAATACTTGATTTTAAAATTCTTCTCTAAATACAAATTTTAATGAAAATTTGGTCAGAGACATTTATTTATTCATTACCAATGACTCAGAATTACAGCTTTAAAATGTTGAGGTCAAAAGACTGTGTATTGCTTCTTACAGAAATTCAACCAGAATTTTTTTTCTCTAGCTACACATGACATGGACACACAACACTTCCAACAGCTACCTTTATACAAATAATTTTGGCCATACATTTCAATGACTTTATCTAGGCCATTAGGAGCTAGCTCACATTACTGTTAATTTCCGAGCTATAGAGTAGAGAAATGTTAGGCATTTAAGAAGCTTAAATGCTTAATAGTTCAGTCTTTCACAATTCAGTATTTTGTCAATTATTGCATGCAGTTTTAATGTGTTTAGTGATACCATGCTCTTAATGAAAAATCATTTAAGTCTGTTAAACTGCATACTCAATTTTTCCTGGTGGGGCTCACAATTCAGTACCCTTTTTGTATTTTTTTCTCTTTATCAAAGATAGTCCAGCCATACAACTCCTAATGCATCTCGTTCTCACAGGCTGCAGATTTCCTAGGGAATGGAATGTGAAGTATTTGGGGGTTTCTTGCCCCTAGAAGTATGATAAGAATCTCCAGTTTCCCTGCTGGAAAGCAGTGAGTTTTCAAAAAGAAAGTATGATGTAAACAATGTGTTACTTCTAGGGGCCTGTTCCACTGTTATATACAAGGATGCACCTTCTGTTAATAGTGTGTTAAAAGTGTGGTGCCAGCATTGCAATAGAGCAAATCCTCCAGATTAGGCAACCTATACCTGCCACACAGCAGAAATGGTGGGCACTCAGCCACACGGAGCTGCAATATGCAGAATCACTCCGCAGGCTGGAAGACAGGAGACCTCTGGAGGTTTCCAGTCCAACCTCTCATTCAAATTACATCAAGTTGCTCAGGGCCTTGCTCCCTTGAGATATGAATACCTCTAGGGATGGAGATTACGCATCTTCTTTGGACGCCTGTCCCAGTGCTAAATCACCCTTAATGTCAGGAGCTTTTTCCTTCCGCATATTTGGAAATTCCCTTGGCTGCAAGTTTGTCTGCTGCGTCTTGGTTTTTTGTCGTGCACCTCCAAGAAGCGTTTGGCTCTACACACATAGTGATTTCTCTCACTGTCCTGAACAACTGCTGGTCAGCTGTAAAAACGGCCATTTCATTTCTAAAGCTGTTTAAGTTACTACCAAGACAGTTAACACACGTGTATGCTATAAAATGTGATATTCAGTGATATTTGCACTATAGTCATGAAACCCAGATGCTGCAACCCATGAGGTTACTCTGGTGATATCACTGGATTCAGACAAGACTTGGACTGAAAGCTCATTCCCTTTATTTTGATTTTCTCAAAAGGCTACTTTTTAATAAAACAATTCTGTGAAATTAGCTCAGTAAAAAAGTAACTCTGCTTAAATATAACTTCCTTTGACACAGGAGTATGTGGAGGTCATATATAGCTCTCTCTCTTTCTAAATGCGTGTGTGCTTGAGGGGTGTGAACAGTAAGATATAGGAGTTTCCATAGTAATTGAAGACTGACATAGCTATTTATTATGAACATCAACTGTGTAGACAGATACAGCAACGTCGCTTTTGACGTTTCCTTTTTCCCTCAGGAAAGAACTGCCAGTGTACCATTCTGAATATAAAACTAAAACTTCATTCAGAGTAAGGGATGCCAGACCCACTGTCAGCTTCGTTTTAGCTGATCTTCAGTCCCTTCCATTAATGTTTGCTTATTTTCAGCATAAGTCTTCAGTAAGACGTCCTTTAGCTTTTTCACTTAACAGATGTATTTCTATCATTCCATCCATGTCTTGTTTTGTATACATAGTAATGAGAGGTCGTGAGTGCACTATAAAACAGAACCATCAGGTCAGGAGGCCTTGAACAAAGGCAAATATTGCTAAAGGCAACATACCCTTAACTGCTAAGTGAGGGGAACTAGAAAAACACATTGTCCTAATCAGAATATTTTTGCCTCCAACAGCTGGAACTTCTCAACTGAACTATTATGGAAGGAGAGTGGTATAGTAATGTTTTTATCAATTTACATGGATAGCTACTCTTACAAGCCATGATTAGGCTGTTGCAGTGTAGGTGTGCTGGCAAGAGGATTAGTGGAAGCAGCTGGTATTTGGAAAAGACACATGCCTGTGGACAGCTGTTTGAGTCAGACATTTCAGTCTCTTTAGCTGGTCTATGCCAGATTTGCTTCATTTTTTTTTTTTTTTAAAATAAACAATGGTTTCTGTCAAAGTTAAAAAAAATCAAAATTATAATAAACTGTGATAGTTAATTTGATTAAGCAAGAACTGGCTATGATGAATGGTTAAAGCACAGTTTATCTTCAGGAATGCTTAGTTATCCTAGAAGCAAAAAAGAAAAGAACATTGTATTATTTCTGATTCTATCCAAATAAGTTTTCTGGGGAATCAAGCTATCTTGCTGTCTCCTACAGCAGATGCAATTTTCTTAGGAATTTAGATGTATATTTAGTTTTGAACACCAGATATTTTCCAGAGAATTATAAATCAGGCACCCAATCAGCAGTAACAAAAATAAAGACACCATTTATATATAGTAATTGTCTTCTTTGAAACACTGTAGCCACAGCATCTCTTAGCCTAAGAGCACACAAAGCAGGCAAGATTGTAGTCTCCTGATCTGCAGTGCTAACAGGGATCATGCATATACCTTCTTGTTCCTGTAAAAAGGTCCAAAAGCCCTTCTGCACATTTTCGTCTTAACTCTCAGAGTTATAAGTCTAAGTCGCCATTCCTAAAGCCTACCAAAAGCTGTGCTGAAGATCCGTTTTGATTACATCATCTCCAAGAGCAATCCATTACTGCAAGTGTATTCTTCTTCAAATATGCAATTATGTGAGTCTCTGGGATGAACTTGGCAGTGGAAATCAGTGTATTCAACTTCATTACTCTAATCATGCCTGAACATCTTTCTAAAGTCAGGATCAAGGTCTACTCATATGTCCAGACCACAGTATTTAACTGTGGTTAAGGTACTATACTAAATTACTGCTTTGTGCCATAGCTGAAATTTGCTTTGACATTTGGAGAGACAAAGATCATACTCTTATGTAGAAAACCACTTTATAATCCACTTAAGGACTTAAGATAGTCTAAGATTTTTGTCCTATCATAGTCACAGATCAAATATCAAAAACACATACACAATATGTAGGAAGAAGGCTAGCAGTTTAATTAGATTATGTTCTGAGATTGCCATTAGGATGCATGTACAATGTGATTTCAACGTGACCTTTTCCAAAGGAAGTCATGACACTGACATGACATGACAGTGACGTCAGAGCAGAAGGAAAACAGTATCAAAGTCCACTTGCTTTATTCAGCAATGCAAAATGTAGTTTAATGGAAGTGTTAGGAATTTTAGCAGGACAATCCTGAGAGCCCTTGTAAAAGACAGGTCTGAACTATTGGCCCTTGAGGAATCTCAGCACCATAACAAGTTAGAAGACCAGCCAAAATACCATGATATGGCAATCATAAATCAAGACTGAATCATGAAAAATAAACTTTAGACTACATTCATATCACCTTGTGCAGGTGACTAATTTAGGTATCACGGCAACCAAGATTTAGGCACTCAGTCCCAGCAAGATATTTCAAAGAAATGCTCAAAACTGTCTGGAGACATTTCAACACCTTTGACAGATAGTATCCCGTCATTTGCCACAGGGGCTGAGTCTAGCAGCTCACTCGATACTGAACAGGATATTCTTGAACTGATTACTATGCTTTCCTGTATGACAAACACCTACTTCAAACACCTCCTGATTCTCACGAGTTCTTAAAATGACATAAAGCCATTTGATTCTGGTAGGAGAGGCGATGCCAGAGTTTCAGCAAGTTCTGAAGATGATCATTATTGGTACTTCTACCAGCTAGTTCTACCAGTCTGGCTAGGAACACCACATGAAAGCTTTGTCCCCCTGCCAGTTCCCCCAATATGCAGGACAGATTGTTACTTAGATGTATGTGAAGTGGACCACAATCCACTCAACAGAGCCACTGTAGTTCATTCACTGCAGAGATACGATCCAGCAGTGACCAAGCCCTGAAGGGAAAGACACCTGTTTTTTGTCAAGTATTATCCATCCATCTTAGAAGGGAAGGTTTTACAATGGAAAGACACAAAATCACGTCCAGCACAGATGTAGGAGTAGAATTCTTATGGATTTGTCATGTCTTAAGTACTGACATATTACCTAAGCACCAGGTGGATAGAAGTTTCCTCCATTGGCTCTTTGGACCTACTCATATAAGACCTGCCGGAGGTGACATTGATCTAACTGGCCCAGATCCAGCAGTGACTTAGCAGCAGGCACATCCACAGCCATTGCAGACATCAAGCTCACCTCTTTATTTTACTTCTGGTGTACAAAGATTTGTTTATGCCTACTCATGTTTAAAAAAAACCGAGACCCTTAGCATGAAAACCACAGACAAAAAAAAATCTAAAAAAATCTGCTGTTCTATTTTTTTAAACCTTCAACTACAAACACTAGCAAGTTTGTTGTGTTTCTGTGATTATCCTGAGAAGCAATGTCTATGTTCCAGTATGTTTTCCCAAGCATCTGTATTGTAAAGATGTTTCCTTTGAATACACACACAGAGAGATCAGAAGGGCTGCTCTAGCATTCCCATGGGAAAGTTTAAACTTGTGAAACAAATGTTTTCATTGGCTGTGCTAAACTGCAGTTTAATTTTTTTTTAAACCAAGTGCAATTTACAACCCACATTATTACTACTATTCTGTCAAAAATATGTGTATTCAAGAGAGTAAAAATGGAATTGGTCCTAAGGGTTTGTAGTTAATGGCTGAGGGACATACAGCAGCATTGCTATTTGTTCACAGATGGATAGCTAGAGCACTTACTCTAAATGCTAGCAGTGGTTAAATGTTTAAACAAGCAACTTCTAGAAGTAATTGACTGTTCAATCGCTTTTACTTCTGGATAATATCAACTCTCGCATTTCCAGAATTTCTGCCTGTCTTTGCAGACCCTGCTGGTACTGGATTTGTTCTTCTCCTTAGAAGTCCTGAGGCGCTTGTATCCATTATCACCAGTCAGCCTAATCTTTTTTTTTTGGCTTTGATGGCAACCTATATTATCATATTAAAGTATTATCTCCATTTTGTACACCATCATGTAAATCCCAGTGCTTACTGATGTTTTACTTAGAAAGAAAACAATATGGTGCCTGAAAGGCTAACCCAATTTTTAGGCCCCTGTCCTAAGGAAATTAAAGTGATCATACACTCTGCATAATTTTACATCTTTGTTGGCTTTCCATCTTAGTATGTCTGAGATGGACTTTTAAAACCAGTTTGACAGAGGAGTAATGATCATAATCATGTTTTGTTCTAATAAACTTAATGAAAGAAAGAGGCAAAGAAGATTAAAAAAAAAGCCCCCATTAGTGGTGCCCCGTGAACAGGAAAGACTGCAATATAAGTTCCCTTTTAATTAGACACTAGAGAATCCTGGCACACAAGAGGCTCTGTAAATATCCCAGCTGTGGGAAAAGCTTCAATTGGAACTTAGATTTTACTGGACATCAGAGAGTCCAACCATGAAACTCAAATCCATAGGAAGCCAGGCTTCATTAGTTTCACTACTCACAGGCAATACGTTAATAAATAGAGATTTATCAGAGATTTAATTTTATTTTATTCCCATTCATGTGTACATGCAAATGTCGATAAATATAATCAGCACACACACAGCCTGCAAGAGATACTGTCTGTTTGCAAGAACAAAGCACTACAAATTAGGAAACTTTGGCACTCTTCCTGATTCTTTCACCAGGCTTCAATGTGTGATCTCAGGAAAAAATCAAACATTCCCATGGGTCAGGCTTCCTTTATCCATATATGTTTATGTTTATACAGTACTTTCTGATTCCCAGCTAAAAGGTGCTCTATGAAAGAGAGGAAGTTTAGGAGTGCTGCTAGTATGATGTTTGCTCATTTTCCTACCAAACACACCTGACTCAGATGTCTGTACGACAACATTCATTATTATTTCTACAGCAACTTAACTTCTTCACCTATAGAAGGCCCCTCCCAAATACAAAACAAAACAATAAGAAAACCAAACAAACAAAGCCCAATACAACAACAACAACAACCTTTTTCGCACTCAATTCTCTTCCTCTCAGGCTTCCCCTTTGGTTGACCTCTATGCCAGAATATTTGAATCCCAAGATCCTTCCTACCCAGCTTTCTCCACCACTGCTCTATGTCCACCAACTGCAGGTGCACTATCCTCCACTAGTTCACATCCTCCAAGCCCAGACTCCCTCTATCCCACAGCCCCTCTCAGCGTCTCAAGGCCCTGGTCTCCCCAAACCATGCACTTCTTGACTCCCTGTTGGACCTCTCCCAGCCTGGGAGTCCCTTGTATTTCCCTCGTTCCCACCCAGTTCTTTTCATCCCCCTTCTTCCTCCTCCTCCTATCTCAGCTATCCCTGCTATTCGAGAAGCGAGTCCAGCACGCCAAAAGAGCCACCATTGCTAGACAGGGATAGGATGCAGCTTTCTCTGGGTACCATTTCCATCCTCAACAGCCACAACGTCTCTATGGCGTTGTGCAGCAGCCTCACAGTGGCCACTGGCATCCTTTCTGCATCTGGGGAGGCATTTAGTTCCTGACAGTCACCAAGGCAGTTGATCCTGCCTTGTACACAGCCAGATAATGGAAGCTGAGGATTTGTCTGTATGGACTGGTGGGCAGCCAGAGGCCCCCCTCCTAGATGAAATGGTAGCTTTTAAACTGGCATATTCTGAAAAAAAAGCAGTTTAAATGAGTTTAAATACCAGCACCTTGTTTAACTAGGACTGCTGCCTTTGCTGCCATGGCCAAAAGCACTGGTTAGAAATTTTAAGAGATGCCTAGTGGACCCAAAGCCACACTTAGCCTAAAACTTGTACTTCTGGCACACTTCTTTCCAGCAATAGCTGAAACAAATGGAAGGTGCCAACTCTCCCCATCCTGTAAATCTCTCCTATATGAAAGTAAAGAAGGATGCACATTAAATCACTTCTCACACATCCCCAGAATGCAGAAAAATCTATAGGCTGCTGATGCATGTGTCAGAAGCTCCTGGTCCTTTTTCTCCCCCTCTAGGTATATGAAAGAAATGATTTATCAAACTATGGGGCTTCTGATTTTGGTTTCCAGACTGAGAAGGACTCATTTTATTTGACATACTTTCAGTAGACCATGCTATGGCCAGCGAGAAAGGTTATCGGAAGCAAATTTATTGTCTATGCTAAAAGGCAAAGGTCACAGTGAATGCACCAGAAAAGCATTATTATTTGAAGGATACATCATGTGACCCCTACATTACCTAGTCTGTAAAGTCATGTTTTAAATGACACAGGAGTCAGGTTGCAAAAGAAAGCAAATAGTGTTTGCAGTGTTTTGACTTAAACCATCAATTGCTCTTCAGCAATGCCCTCCAAACTACAGCAGCTAAACTGAATTATACTTGGTGCCACTATATATTTATAATAAAATAGTGGAGTTTAACTTGTAAACAGAATATTACAGGATGGAATGATGTTTCAAGCCTTTCCTTAGTTCCATGTGAGTCACGTATACCTTACAAAAAATCCTTACAAACAAAAGAAAGGATGCAAATGTTGGTGCAGTGAACTAGAAGATTAAAGGAAAATAAGAAAGTCAGAAAGGCAAGTAGATAATTTTATTTTCAAACTGAATCTGTTATGTGGAGTTCATAGCTTCCCTACAGAATGTGTCCTGGATCTAAATCAAAGGCTTAACTCCTTTGCCAAAGGTTTATAGATCTTTTTTAAAAAGACATTATCTCTGGATTCTTAACTGTATTGCTATAATTCAAGTCTTCCAAGGCCTACCTTAGTTGGGAGTTTAATGATCATACGAGTAACTGAAATGCAAGCAAACTTTAGTTCAAAAATTAAAGTCAATGCAACTGGCAAAAAGAACTTTCAGATTCTCCTTGCTGAGGGCAATTTATCAAAATGTCCTTTTTTCATCCTTCTTTCATCACAGTCAATTATTGGGAAGAGCTCACTGTTAGGAAGAAGGTCTTTAGAGTTTGAAGTGCCATATGGGACTTGATTTCAGTTATTGGGCCTTGGCACCACTGCACAGATGGGTAAAAACAGAAATAAGGGGGTCAAGTTCATTTTTTAATTCATAATAAAATTAACTCTTCTCACAAAACACCATCCTGAAAAACTTGAGGAGAACGCAAGCACAACCAGAGTATGTGCACAAACACGGAGACATTAACGTGCTGTGAATGTGGACTCACTCCACATGGGATTTAGCTGTGCAATGCACAACACAGTAGATCTATCACATCCAATGTCTGCCCACTGTGTTGTAAGGCTGTTAAAAATACCCGTTTCAAACGAGGGACTGCACTTCACTGGCTCATGCCTTAAAACAGCATGTGTCATGTTGCTTCAAATGACAAGAAGAGTTCTTCACAAAAATCAAATAACGATGGACTTTGGAGTGAAAGGAATGATTCTGTGTTCACTCTGAGAACATACTGAATTTTAATGTTTAGATAATACTTGATAGTAAAAATATGCCTTTTTTTTTTTTTTTTTTTTTTTTTTTTGCTTTGAGGTGCTTGCAAGATGAACATTTAAAACTGTGCCTTTTGTTGCAGTTCTTAATAAATGCAATGCTTCACAATTTCTATGTAATGAAGATTCTTAGTATTAAAGAAGGAAATTACTTTAAAATGCCTGCATCTTGCAACTTGTATGACCAACACAAGAACAAATAATCCAGGTCAAAGAATAGAAGAAAAACAGAGTTCAATAAATATTGTTCTCAAACTACCAACGGGTAATTACAAAGAACCATTAAACTAACAATATTACGACAGTATCATTTTAAAACAGACTGGCAAAAGGATAAGTTACAAGATAAACCCTTGTTATTGCAATTTCATTTTTTTCTTGTTCTTTTGTTAAAGCTGTAGTCAAAATTCTTCTCTGGAGTATCTCCAGGTAAGGCAAGGGAATTACAGCAGGGGGTATATTTAAGTTTTTGGCAAGTGATCCTTTCAAAAGTCATAATGTGACAACAGGAGTTTTACAAAGCTAAATCATTTTATGTCTGGAATGCCTTTCTTTACCAATCTTTCCAACCCCAGTCAGGAGACCTACCTAACTAAAATGCAATGCAGTTTAACAGACTATAAAAGTGTAACAACATATTAAAAGCCACATAGACAACTTTTACTATAAGGGCAGAAAATTATACAAGAGCCAGATGAAAATAACTCTGTTTAAAAAAAAAAAGGTATTTTCAGAATTGTTTTCTTAAAGGATCTGCTGAGGCAGCTGTCCAAGAGGAATAAATTCTACATCTCAAGAATCACTAAAGCAAAGGCTTTACCCTGCCAATCAAAGCTGCGAGACTCAAACCCTTTTAAAATGAATGCCATCTCAAAACTCTAAAAAAGCAGGTCTTGGGATATCTTAAAACATCTCTTTGTGCTAAAGACTCTTTTCTTAAAGGCCAATTTTAAAATCAAACCACTAGCTTTTTTTCAGGGAGCCGACATAAAGAAGGCAGAGGGGTAATTTGATCACAGCTATTCAACTCAGTGAGGTAGGCGTGCATTCTCAGCTCTCTCCAGCGCAGTGGTGGAGCCGAGCTGCAAGCCCAACTAAGAAAGAATTACAATAACGGAGTCTTGTGGTCACCAGGGCATATGTACTGCCTTTGAGAGGTCATCCCAGGATACACATGGGTGAAGTCTGTGCAAACTGCACAGCTGAAAGAGGGGTTTCTGCAGCACTGACACAGTTTTCCATGGGAAGGGTATGGTCAAGGATAACACCATGTTTCTTAAGTTAGCTCACTGCTTCTCAGCATAACCCTTTCAAAAAGTGGGAAGAGACAGAAAGAGAAAAACAGCTGACTCGCTCCTGTTTCCCTTCCTCTGTCCTTTCAAACCCCACCTCTCTCTTGCACAGTTCTGAACCATTCCACTATCATCATAACATCAATTTATAACCTACACCAAACAAGAAGCCAGGCAATAGGCTTAGTGGCACGTCCACTTTCTCTGCCTGTTCTACAGGCACCGTCGATGGAAGCTCATAATTAACAGGAAGTGTTTCAGTGTTATGACTATGACAGAAAAAGCAAGGGTTTACCTAAAGTAACATTGGCAAAGCCACTATTAATATAGCGCATAGTCATTTAATGAAGTAATCTCTACACCATCATAGTGTTTTTCTGTTTGCCCTGAGACTGACGTCTGACCTCAGCAGCCACCAGAGAGGAAAACAAAAAGACCATGACAACATGGCTAAAAACATACAAAACCCAACTGTTTGTGTTGGTCTTTTATTGACAAAGGTTACACTGCAGCTGACTTCCACTACAGAAGTTATAACAACAAGCCAAACATAACCTAGACACAGGCTGAATGGATGTTATGACAGAGTAATGGAACTGAATAATGACTTTAACAGTTCATCAAAATTATTCTTTCTGGCAGTGGTAATATATCTGCCCAACTCCAGGCTAATGTTATGATTTTGTATTGTTGGCTATTCGTGAATTGCCTATCATTACCGTGTGAACAAAAGCCACAGTCTTTCCAATGAAATGGGTAAGCACCCTGCCCACTGATAGCTCTTTGTGTAAAACTGATAATTGATGTGTTGAAACATTCCCAAAGCCCTTCATTATATTTTACTGCACAGGGCCAACAGATAATCAGAGGAGAATTTTAGCAAAACCCAAGAAGTCTGCTGGGGCAGCAAGTGCTAATGTAATTTTTTACCACAATATATAAATAACCCCCCCAGGTTCCTCTGGTAAGCACATGTGGTAAAAGGAGCATGCAAAGTTTTTTTCACACAACTCTTCTGTTGCCTTGGAATAATTAATCAAATAAAAGGTTCCAGAGCTCTAGCTAATGAAAATCTGTACCCTACATTTGCTTTGGCAGTCGGACACCAATATTATGTTACTAAAGCAATTGAACTTTAATACAAAATGAGACAACTGAGGGCATCATGCTAAAAGATGAAAGATGAGAGGAACAAGGTGGTGTTAGATTTCCACAACATGATTAGAGAGATATACTGTTTTGCCCTTCTTTTCAGGAAGGTCTGCCGATTTCTGTGTGGAAATAAACGTAGTGCAGAAGTGCTTACAAACTAACTTCTCATCTCCATCTTATCCAGCTATGTTTTGCTTCACAAAAGTTGCTGCTTTGACTTGACCACATGTAATTAATTTTTATCTGATATGACTTAATGAGCTAGTTCAGGTTACTTCCTCATCTGGATTCACTACATGTGTTCTCCCAGGCGTCATCATCTAAACACTGCAGTTTTTGTGGCAGTACCATAACTACTAAGCACGTGTGCAACACAGGAACAGGAACTACACTGAAGGAGTGCAACAGTAGGCTATAAAGTAAGTGGTGGATCATTGGCTGAAGGAAAAACCTCAGCTACGTCACAGCTATGCTAACCATGCTGTACCAAAATTTTAACATCCATTGTCATTATTCAGACTTCCTTTCTGCATTGAGAAGTTTTCATATTTCGAGCCTACATCAATATACCTTAAGGAGACTGTTGCTTATGTCAGGTAAAGCTTATCTATTTCTTTTATCTCACAATTTTAAGGTCATCTTGGATACCAAGAAAACCAGAAAGAACTAAAATTTTGCACCAACAGTTTCTGGAGGCCAAAGACAGTTTTACTTGTGTTTCTATAACTATCAATATTCATGTATTTCAATAATTTTTAAGCAAAAGCATCTCATTTCAATTTATTGAGCTGACACAAAACACTTCAGATGAATTAGTCTCAACATTAAAAATGCATTTCCCACTGCCATAGAGGAGGCCAGTTCAGATCCTATTTATGTTAGGCTTTCTACATCTCTCATAATAAATTCCAGTTGTGCAACCCCATGATGCACTACAAAGAAGACTACTTAAACGGGAAACTGTTATTTTATGGCAGAAATAGTCCTCTGGTCAGCTCAGACTTCAGGAGACATAGGGAGCTTGAATTTCAGGCCTCAGAGGGAAAAGTGCTGGTTGGAAAGCGCAGGTATACTAAGTTGTTTTAAAATTAAATGTTTGCAATCCATCCAACTAGATTCTGCTGTGCACCAAACTGACCTGAAACCATATACTGCAATTTGGGTTTCCTGCTGTGTTTTGGCAATATTTCAGACTTTCACATGGAAAAAGTAGACTTCATAGACATTGGATTTTCCACCAGACAATGATTCTCCAACAGGTCCTGTCAGTAACTGAAATGTATTCAGTATTTCAGTGTGTACAATACACTTCCTCCTCCCTCCCCGCCGCCCCCCCTAAAGAAAAGCAAAAAAAGCAGTACTGACAAATGATAAGGGTAAGGGGCATGTAAATTACACCAGATANTGGATTTCTCAATTCTATTTTCAAGGTCCCCTGTAATTTCTTCCTTCAGTTACCTAGCAGACACAGACAATGACTGGCCCTAAACAATCATTCATCACATCAGGCTGTGGCTCAAAGGAAATTTGCTGGACACCTATACAGAATCTATTCTTCTGGAAATGTTTTCCTTCTTCTGGACATCTCACAAAGGACAGCCCTATCTCACAGGTTAGCCTGAAAACTGGAAATACTGTTGGCCATGAAGAAACATAACCAATGAGCTAATCAGTGTCGGTTTACTATTAACCTTTGCTTGATGGGAGCTGAGAGGACCTGGCCTTGACCAGCTCATAAAATGACAACTAAACTGAGTCCAGCTCATTGATATATGTAATAACACACAGAAAACATGAATATGACAGTACACACATGGTTACATGCCTCTAGACTATTAATTCTTTTAATTTGCAGCATAATGGGACATTGGAAGCTCAGCTTCCCAATCAGTAAGACAGCCTTCAAAATATGAAGCAAATGCAAATGTCACTGCAAGGTTTAGTGCTTGCGCTCACTGATTACATGAAATCTGTGTAAATAAATACCCAACTCCTAGAGCACTGCTTCTAAGTCCCAGTGACAATTTGTAGCAGTGGAATTAACTGCTTCACTGCCCACAGATAACTCTGGTTGCAGGTGGAAGGATAGGAGCAATATGGCACACAGAGGCTGAGGTAAAGAAAAAAGAAATTATACCTCTCTTTCCCCGTGCCTCCACTTTCTCCACTTCCACATAGAGGTTTAAAGTAACTTTTCCCCAAAAACAGCAGAGAAAAAGGAGGTTCACCTCATTCACATTACCAAAAAATCTATCAATAGTAAAAATTAAAAAATAACAAAATCGAAACAGCCTCACCTATCATGTAGGTTGTTCAAAGCACCAGCTAGCATCTCCTCACCAGTAAAATCCTCGGGCTTCACCCAGATGTCCATTACATGGCAGCTGACTCTTTGCAACACAATAACTTGGAAGAGGCTGGAAGCTAAAGTTTCAGCTTGGTGGCAAATACAGCATAACAACAAACACCTAAGATTTAGTTATTATACCAATCTTCCAGGAAGAAGTGAAACATAAAATCCCTTAAGTAATTTTTTACCTCCTCTAAAGTGAGGTTCAGGCTTCATCTCAAATTAACCTTAAACATCCCTTTAAACTTCTTTTTCTTCAATACACTTCCTAGATTTTACATCCAGCTTGCCTAACCCAAGGGAGAAATGTCCTAAGCCAATGCATTTATATGAAAATATTATGGTTGAGTAGCCCAGTTTCCCAGTGATATAAATTGGCAGTAGCAGTTGTGATTTTTGGAAATTTTAATAAAAAATTAAGTTTTATTGTGCCAAAAAACCCTTATGCCTGGAATTATAAAACAGATTTAGTTGTCTGAGGAAGTATTGGTCATATAAGTGGAAACAGCACATTATACCAGCAGAGCTTGCAAACAAGCCATTTACAGGATAATTTCTGTATGAGTGAGATGTTTCACATTACAAAGGGAGAATGGAAGATTATCTTCTGTCTCAAGACACTACAGCACAGGTTATTTCAAAGGCTTTCAGATACTCCATTGAGTCGATTACACCTGGCATTGTCCCACTGATGCCAGTGCACATAGAAACAAGCAGTTACTGCACGTTAGTGCCCATGGGCAGAGAAAAGGAGAAAATTATGCCCAAGGGTTCTAAAATTGTCACTGATTTGAGGTATTTTGGTTACTGAGTGCCCATCTGGATACTCCCAAAACATGGCATCTGAAATCAGCATATTCCTAAAGGTTGTGAAGCTTCACAACAAGGGCACATTACAACACAGATGTATGCTTCTAAAGTAACTTGCCTTAAAGCACAGCCCTGCCTAGCAATTAATACTCTGTAATGTGGCAGAAGGTGAGTTCTTTGTAGTTTGTATCTTTTTTGGGTACAGGGTGGCTATGCTAAAAAGAAACCCCCACACAAAGGACAGATAGCAGAGTGTTGAGACGGTTCTGCCAACAGTTTCCCCTCATAGTGACTTCTCTAGCAAATGTCTGAGAGGCTTTAAAAAAAAAAAAATAAAAAAGACTAACATCCATTGGAACAAAATCTGGATACTTGTGAAATAGAAACACAAAATAGCTAAGCCAGAGAGAGAGAAGCAAAAAAGATTCTGCCCCATCTACTGTATTCTCGCTCCATTCCTGGGTTTAATGAAATTGGTGACTTTGAGTGGCAGCAAACTCTACCCATTCCCCTCTGGTTACAGGGAGATTGGTCACTACAGTGTCTGCTCCTTGCTTCTCATCACAATCTGCCTCTAGGCAGAGACCAGTCTCTCTTGCCAAAACTCCCCCTTGTCATATCCCATGAGCTCTCAGATTTCAACATACTCATCAGCTTGAAGAAACACAACACAAACCAAACAGTTCCTGTTTGCTACTAGAGAAGTAAACTACAGTTTGCATCTACCAGTCAGTCTTTATCTTTCTGGAACACAAGAGAGGATTCAAATGACTCTGGACTTCAGCTGTGTGAAACAGGAAGAAACATCCCCTCTGGCAATTCAAACCACACGTTCCTATTCAGCTAAAGTGCCTTTCGATAGGGACGGCAGGGACTCTTTACCATCTATTCTCTTTCGCTTATCCTTCTTTTCATTTAATGGAAGAAGAGCTTCAACAAGAGTTGAAACATTATATTTTTGTGTCATGCAAACAAATCAGTTTTTGAGGCCAAGTTGAAGGCAAAGGTGCCAGGACTGCATTGGCTGGAGTTATGAATATATCCCTCCTTCAGGTGTGCTTCCACACACACGCACCTGCTTTGTGAGATTGGGGACCTCCCCGTGTGCCACCTGGGCAACACTGACAAACAAACAGGCAGGCAGGTTATAGTCAGTACCCCAAGGCATTCAGGTTGAATGTGTTATATGAGTAGACAACTTCTCTGTTGGGTTGGGGGTGTTTTTGGGGGTGGGGGTGGGTGGGTTGAGTTGTTTGGTTTTTGGGNCAAAGAAGATTGATTGGGACACGGTAGTTACTGGGAATTACATTTTAAAACACACTCATATATAAAAGCACCTCTATCAAGGGAATACTGTGGTGTCAAAGCCAAGCCTTTCAGAAATGAGTAAACACCCCTTAAGAATATGCATTGTAATACAACCTGAGGCAAATATCTTATTGAAAAATACGAAGTGATTCTGCAATTAAAGACTGGGTTACAGACATGAGGTTGGACATAATGTGGAACTCCAACTTCTGAATTATTATATTTGAACCACTGATGCCCTTTTAATGCCAGTTTTGATATGTAATAATTACGCATTTTCCATCTGCATGTGTATGAAAACATTTGTAAAACACACACAGATAACATTAGCTTGATGCAGCTGCCCAGATTTACTGCGCCAATAAAAAGTTAAAGTCCATGCAGTAAAGAGATATCTGGAAGAATTTCAAACTAAAATAATTTGTTCACTTCATATAAGAGAATTAATTTCTGCAAAATGAGGTGTATGGAAAAAGGCTCTTTAAGAAAGGTAGCATTTTTATGTATTTGTACAGTTCTGACTACAATGGATACTGGAGTACAGTGCACCAATGTTAGAGCAAATAGGAATTACAGAAACAATAGAACATAACAGAAACAATACATCATATGCGACTTGAATATGTTTTATATTACACAATGTACTCAAGCGATACAATGTTTTCACTTCAAATATAGCATTTTTGGGCAATATGCTGAAAAGAAATGCACAGCATTTATAAGCACATAACTACATTTAAAAATTGCTATCAGACCCCATCCAATTGTGAGAACAAGCTGAGAATCCTGGGAGGACACACTCTGCCACTACAAAAAAGAAGCAAGTACAGAAAATTGATTTCTCTCATTTGAACCTCTGCAGAGCTTATACAATGCGAAAGCTTATCTGAAAACAGAACCGAAAATGGGTTCAGAAAATACTTCTCATACAAGTAACTTGTATGAAAAAGAAATCATAATAAGGACAACATCAAAGATACTTAGTGAAACTGAGAAAATTAGTAGAATACTGGAAGAATGATTTAGAAGTACTAAAGTCGAATATATAGAAATTCCTTTGGAATTCTTCATTTGTTCTTGCTCCCAGTCTGCAAGCGCAATTCTCAGGGACTTGGACAAAAGGCGTGACACAGGCTGCAGATGTCAGGTCCTTGTGACAGGACTGTATTGTTTCACTGAGCATCAAAAGAAACTTCTGTTCAGTGATAGCAGCTTTAGCCCTGCCATTACTTAATATAGGGAACTGGACACCCTCTCCTTATTATACAAAAAGTGTGTAACAACAAAGGGTCTATCGTGTTTTCAAAAGAACTATACTGACATGTTAGATAATGTTGCATCTAGATGCCTGTAACCTAGACTATACAACATGAATTTGAAGACTAAAGCATGTGGCAGTGAAATAAGCAGTTTTGACTGAGAAGTACTGTCAGGCTAAGAGACTGAGTTTATTATGCACTGGCAGTAAAGTGCCTGATTCAGCACTCGTGGTACTGAAAATGTATCACCAGGTTTCATGTATGTGCCTAAGAAGTCAAGAAAGTAATACATTACATAAAGGGGAATTCAATTCAGAAGGAAGACATCATTTAAATTGCTGGGGGGTGGGGGGGGGGTGGGGGGAAGCCACTGTTCCTCAGTGACAACAGGCTCTCTTAGTGACTTAACATGTGACCTTTCCAAGGCCTGTGCCTCTCTTAATCAACTTCACCTTGAAAAGGAGCAGGCAGTCACACAAGAAGGACATATACATCATTTATTGTGCATTCAAAGGTAAAAGCCAAAGTTATTACAAAAATACAAGCATGAAGCTTTGAAAATGACCCACCATTTTCTTTTATTCTCATATTTAGCCAAAACCAAACAACATTCAGGTGAAAGAACTCTCCCATGACAATTCAACCTTTTCAATGCCTTTGGAAAGATCATGTTTGAGGGCATCTACCTGGGCCAGGGTGACGCACATTGGGGGCAAGTGGGTGAATTGTCCAAACTCCTTTGCAATATGGCTGACCGACATGGGGAGCTGTGTGAGGTTCTGCAAGGCTTTACTGCTGGACTTGCTTGGGAGAGTGACCAAAGGGACTGCAGCAGGACAACCTGGAGGCAATGATAGCTTCTTGGTGTCTGACCACCCTCAAGTGTTCCAGCACTGTGAGCAGTAGCTGCCCAAGAAACATTGTTTGAAAGGCTCTGGCTGGAAGGGGTTTTAGCTGCTGGAGCTGCCATGAACATCACTTTTCAGTAACTACACTGTTGAACTACCATGACCACCCATTCCTTCTAAGATAGTAGCACCTCCTGCTGAGCTATGTTCTCTTGACTGAGGTAAGTAGAAAGCATTCATCTCCTCAGTGTTAGGTCACATGCGATGAACCTGCAGTCTGGAAGTTTCCAGCTGGAATTTGTGTGTAGTATAAATGACGAAATTTGCTTTTTATTGCAACAGAGTAAATAACTTAGGTGGAGAGGAGAAAAATCTGCTTTCAAAGTGTAATACCAGTGCCACAAATGAGACTCCAACATCCTTACACTTTAAAGAAGAAAATGGGTTTTGAGACAGTACTGATGAAAGCAATTGCCATGCCCAGTTCCTGGAGACCCTCAACTTGCCATGTCATTTTGGCTTTGTTTGGATTCCTACCCTTCTTGGTTTTCACTGAACTGACTATCAATGAGAGCATATGTGGATTAGGCAAATATAAGCAGAAAAAGGAGTTCACCTCTTAATTTGTGGAATCTATTTTGCATTCAAATACATGTAATTTTATTTGGATTAAGAATGACCTAAGTGAAGCAATTTGGTCCTGTAGTTTTCCAAGTTGATTATGGTTGGCCATGGCTATAGCATGCAAACATATTAGTTTCACGTATTATAACTGGATTGAACTGCTCCTTTAGAAAACAGGAAGTTGGACTTTTAAGTTCTATTACATTTCTTATTATGTTTTGAGAGAAGGCTGGTTGAGTTATTTTTTTAAAAAGCTGTCCACAATTTTCCTATTGCTTCTTTTAATTAATGACATCATTGCCACTCCCCAAATAATTCAAAAAACAAACCAACACCCAAAACCCAGAAGAACGTAATCACTTTCCTTCTTCCAAAACAAGGTCTTTTGTTTTGGTGCTTCCAGGCCATCAAAATTCTTTTTGCCACAGTTCCATGGTAAAATACCACAAGCACCACCATGATTCAGCTAGCAACTCAAGTATCATTCAAGGGGGAAAAAAAAAAAATCTTCTGTCTCTGAGGTTTGACACTCCTTAAATCAAAATCTGTAAGGGAAAGTAGTTCTCTTCATGCTATGTCATTAATTTATAATATTGATATTAAAAATTAATTTATAGTATTATTCCCAGGGAGGCATGAGTTGGTGAAACACTGATGATAGATATACTCCTGGTGAAGTTCAGAATATTTCAGTGAACAGTGACTGAAGTAAATATTAAATAGTTCATTTCAGAGGATAACATTCAGTACAGTACAATGCTATTGAACAGATTTATCTCAAATGAAAACTCTCATGCTACTCACAGTTAATTTGCAGATCTGTTACGCACAGAAAGCGATGTCAGTACAAATATCCAGAGCCTGAAATCTTTATTCTTTGGTAGCTGATATTAATTAATTTGTCAGATATATCTGGTAAGTACACACTGAAAAATTAAACACCAAAATACAGAAAACTGTCAAAAGGCACTCTCTGTTTAAATATATTTACTAATGCCATTTCAAATATGAGTCATGAAAGAAAAAAAAACACACACACACATTGAATCAATAAAAGTAGTTAAGGCATTTTCTTGTTTTTTTCTAAATCACTGGTGAGAACATCAGAAACCCTCTTTGATTCTTTTGAGACCATCATTCACAGCAGTACTCAAAAAGTAACAAATCATTCCCAGAGGGAAGCTCCCCTGCACATCTTTCTACAAGAATTTTGCATTTTGTTTTGTGACTTCATATAAGACAAAGTAAAATATATTGCTAAATATGATGACAGAACTTTTTCCAAGACCTTTTGAAAACTGTTACCCTTTAATTAAGTTTCAACGTTTTTGCTGGCACCAAACTCTGGATGTTATGTTAACATATAACTGTCATCATTTTATTTCAAGAAGCCCCAATCACCAATGTCTTGTCTAGTAGTACTGGAGTTGACATGAAATAGGTGTTATACCAAAAGTAGATTTTAAATTGTCTGACTAAAAAAACTTTGCCACCAAGGCACTCAATTTTCAATATCTTTTGACAGTATTTGGCAACAGAGATGCTGGATGGGGAAGATCCATATAAATACTGGGCACTTAAACTCTGGATATCAGAAATACTTCCATTTTTTAAAAGCCTGGATTGGACCATACTATTTTAAAAGCCTATGTATTTAGAGGTTTTCCTGTGTGTTAGATTGACAAAAAAAGAAATAAAATAAAATAAATCCTACATCCCTCCTTCAATTCATAAGTAGACAGTTTTCTTCATTGATCACTTAAAAAATGATAAAAGCAAATTCAGGAGTTTAATGAGTTTCCAAGGAGATTTAAAGACAAATAATATATGCAACTAAACATCCAGACATACAGTAGCATGGGTTAGACACAAACAATGAGCCTGAGTTTCACAAAGGATATTGATTTTCCAGCTTCGGTCATGAGTCAGAATGCACACTGAGAACGATTTGTTCTTGGGCTTTGATTATTGCTCAGACTGCCTTCCTTAGTGTTTCTGCTTTGGAAGTCGCACAGTTACTGACAGAAATGGGACACTAGCCCAGAGAGACCACTGTTTTGAATCTGTGTGGCAAAATATCTGTATTCTTATTTGGCTGGGAGAAGAAGAGAAAGGCCAAAGTATACATTTTTAATAGTGTTTGAATGAATATCTACTAGAAAACCCACAGCGGGGTTGCTAGGAGGGGAAGCCAAAACCAGAATTCAAAGGGTATAGGCGGGTAAACCAATGAAAGGAACTCTTTCCCATTTCCTAAAATATGTAAAGCTGAGGGAGAGGAAATCAACATACGAAGAGCACAACTACGAGCACAGAAGTGAGCATATGAATTGTTTAATCTATGACTGTTCACTGCAGTGTACCACTGCTGCTGTCACAGAAAAGGCAGCGCAAGAGAAGAACACGTGGAGAAACAGCCAGCAGGCCTCAACTTTTTCATTTAGAACAGCCTAATGGCACAATAACTTTTGAGTAACACTAGTTTAAACAGTAATCTACTCTCTCTAAAAAGATAATGTTTCACCAGGCCAGCCAAAAAGTACCTATTTCTTTGCTCACCTGTCATTGTGTAGCTTTAAAATAAAAAACAAAACCTTACACACACAAAAACCCTCAAAGCAGAATTGCATATTGCATACACATGTCAGGAAGAGGTGGCATGATTACCAGATGTTTAGGTCCATCTTAGTAATCAGACACCACACAGACTTGTATAATAGGTAGAGAACCGTTTTCCCCATAATGACATATGCTTCCTTGAAAGACGACAGATCAGTCCAGCTTTGGTGAAAGTGATTCATCACTTTATAGCGACAAAGTAGAAACCTCATGAGGAACACGCTGCTCTCCCTGTTCTTTACTTTTCCATGGGTGAAGAACAAAGTGGCATCAATTAATTATTAATTACAAAGATCTTTTTACATGTAGGATGGTAAATTATTGTGCTTTGCTAACAATAGTTAATTTGTTTCTGAGCAAGACTTCTGAAATATTTGAGTAATTTTCTTCACATTATATACAAAGATTTGAGAAAGTAATTGTCCAGATGTTTCCTTGGGTTTTGTTCTCTCTTTCTCACATAATAAAAATCTTTCAGCACATTTTTTTTTCCCAATAAACCCACAGTCCATCTGTTATACTTTGCTGGAGACATAAAACAGCACTACATGTGTGTTACAATCATTCTAAAAAGTAAATCTTCACCATTTTCTTTTACAAATAAGGTGAAAGATTCCATTTTTATTTGTTAGGTAATGTCTTGATATGTTGCCCTTTGCCCTAAAACACTAGCTCTGTTCACTAATACATTCACCTTTGCTTCTAATGTCATGGGCTAAAATATTCAAATCCCAAGTCAAACCATCAAGTATTTCTGTCTCTTTCACAGCAGAAACTCTGGAAAAATACAGCAGAGCAAGTCTTTAACAGTTATCTCCTATTTAAAGGAGCACAACTCCTTTAGAACAGTTTAGAACTTATCTATTTCAGGATGAGTAAAGTGAATAATGAGAGCGTGCATTTTTATTTCTGTATGTATTACAAGAAGCGTTTGTTCTGTAAACTGAGCAAGTGAAAACACTGGTTAAAATGTAAGAAGTGTCAAAACCTACTTCCTAGATTGCTGCTACAAAAAGACAGCCCTGAAGTAGAACTGATAAGGAATTTTTTAGTTGTAGCCATGGAAAATTGGTAGTTTTAAAGCTTGGTTTCCAAACATAATTTTGGGAAACAAAATTATAAAGCTGCTATTGATTTTTACTTCAGTTGATAATATAAAATAAAAATAAATTCCCAGAAATCTCACTTATCTCTAGTCCTTCAAAGTCCCACACCAAAGAAAAACAGGAGAACAAACACTGAGCAAAATTGGTGGGCGCTATAATTCCATTTGTCTATAGGATCAAGGACTTCAACAGAAAATAACACAGTGCCAAGTTTCTCTCAAATTTTAGCTTCCTGTGTACTACTTTTCTTTTTAACTTTCGATGCTTTGATGTTTATGCTTTTTGGGGTTGTTCAGCCTGGAGAAGAGAAGGCTCCGGTGACACCTTATAGCAGCCTTCCAGTACCTGAAAGGGGCCCTACAAGAAAGCTGGAGGGGGACTTTTTACAAGGGCATGTCATGATAGGACAAGGGGTAATGGCTTTAAACTGAAAGAGGATAGGTTTAGATTAGATATAAGGAAGAAATTCTTCACTATGAAGGTGGTGAGGCACTGGAACAGGTTGCCCACAGAAGTTGTGGGTGCCCCATCCCTGGAAGTGTTCAAGGCCAGGTTGGATGGGCCTTTAAGCAACCTGGTCTAGTGGAAGGTATCCCTGCCCATGGCAGGGGGGCTGGAACTAGATGATCTTTAAGGTCCCTTGCAACTCAAACCATTCTATGATTCTATGAACATTTAATAAAACAGGAAGGTAAGACCATGTCAGGAAGACCTATGCCAGCAGATGTGTTGTAGTCAGAACATTCACGGATTTCAGTCTTTATGTAACAACAACATTCTGACTAGGCAGATGAGACTTGAAGTGGGGTCTAATATTTGTTGCATTATTTCAGAGCCTTGAAGGTTTACTAAGTCTTAAACAGGTTTTACACAGGGCTAAGTCAAAATTGCTAACAGTTTGCAAGAGCTTTGATGAATCTTTTTCAGAGGCCATTTCAGGGTTTCTTCAAGTCTTGCAAGAATCAAGAATCTTTGTTAAGCCACGTGCTAAACGAACTAATACTGTGAAGATGGCTGGCGTGATGCATCACCAGTGTTCCCCAGCTGAACAGTCTTCACTGAAAGCAAGGTACAAAGTCCGCTAAACTTAATGGTAAGAACTGCTTTGGCTTCAATTGACTTTGAATCCCTCTGAAAGTGACCTGTGAAGATGTGGGAGGAAACTGCATCAGGAGACTCATGGAAGGGGGTGATGCTAGGTAGGGATTTGAAGCCAAAGGTATGAATATGTACTGCACCCATTTTTTGGGCCCCCCAAAGGAAAACTTTGATAAACTTGAGTTCAGCAGATGGTCACTTGGGGGCCGGGTTGGGGGGAGAAGGTGTCATTTGAGAAGAACCCTAGGGAATAAGCCTCCTGCCCAAAGTCCTTACGTCATTACCAGAAGTGGATGCTTAGAACCTAGTTTCTCCAAGAAAAAGCTGGCCAAAAGGTGTAGGGGACGCTGACTGTAGAGATGACAGGGAAGGTGTGAGTATCAATAGCTGGCAGATGCGAGGTGTTGGGGAAATGTCAGGAGCAGGTACTGGCCAGGAAGATGCAGAAATACTTAGCAGCTGCAGTTGATGTGGGAGACTGAATGGAAAACTTCAGTGGGAACAGACTTCTGGCAAGCTGTGGGACAAGTAACTGGAAGAAAAAGGGCAGCAGATGTGTGATGTATAAGGCTCAAGGTGAGAATGAACTGGGACTACTAAGGGCCACCTCTTTAAACTGACACTTTTAACTAGGACCTTGAGTCACAGCTGGGTATAGGCACACATACCCTGTAGGAACACATAACAGAGAAGACTTCTGGGTACTCGATTTTTCCTCTTTTCTGCTGTTGAAAATGCATGGACCTGGGCTTGCTCATCAAATGAGAAAAGCCAGCCTTTCTCATACACAAGAAATATGGTACTCTCCCTAAAATAACAAACCATGGTCATCTAAGTAAAACAAACCATACGCATTAATTAGTAAAAAAACCCCAAAAGATCATTTGTTTAAATGTTTATATAAACACTATTTCATGTGTGCCAAAAAGACCATAAACATACAGTTAACATTAAAAAGCGCTTCAAAGGATAGGCAATGAGTGAGATATTTGGATTTTTATCTTAATTAAAAGTCTAAGAGATTACTTCTATTAGCTTATGCCTTACCTTTCAAAACTACATCTTATTCAAAAATGGTCATCCCAGCATCAGCTGTATCCTTTGAGAACACAGGAGGTCTTCTCTGCCAAGTTACAAAACTGGTCTTTTTTCACATTTCAGGATACACAAATGCTGATTAAGCAGTATCCTGATTTTTGTAAGACGCCTCCCTTGCTAGATCGTTACTTCCACTGTTCTGCCCTAACACGTTGGTTTCAGTCTCTGTCCTCAACGCGATGACAAAAACGTGCTTTCAGATATCAAGGAAGACCTGAAATTACTTAAGTATAGCCAGAATTTAACTCATGATTACTAGTTACAATATGATTTGAACAACCGCTTCTAAGAAGCCACTGTTTTAAGAGAAAGGTGATTTAGTTCAATCAAGCAGAACACTCAAATCCATAGCCGTTCTTGTCCAAGATGAAACACGGAGGTATTATAATGGCTCCTTGGTTTTCCAACTGTTGCCTGCAGAAACCTGGAGTCTGTCTAACCTCTAAAGAGGTTTGCATACCCACTGGAAAATGTTTAGGATCTGTAAACTAAAAGATGTTGAAAAACCACTACTCATGTCATCATTTTCTGGAAATCTGGTGGTAACCAGCTCTTGGAAAGTGAGAACAGTGTTTCAGAAGGGCATTTGTTTTCCTGGAAAGACATGGAAGGAGCATAAGGGACAAGGCAGGAGAAGAGATTAAAAAAACTTGCTTCCTCCTTGCAAGCACAGAGTTTCTCCTCTTGTTCTCAGGAGTCAGAAATGAAGAGTGAGAAAACGAGAAAGCAGGGTGAAGCTGATCAAAGTCCACAGACCAAAATTCATATATAGCTCAGAGCTCAGGCTGATTCTCCTTCTCTTGGAGAGCTAGTCCTTTGGACTCATCATGACGTGTTTTAAATGGCAATGTCAGCACATTGTATCTAATCAAGACAACACCACAATGCAAACACTGCAACCTGATATCAAGATGCCAGACTGACCATGAGCACTTTGTGGCACTCAGCATTTTCAATCAACACAGCCAGTTCTCAATTTTTTCAAGGCTGAGTACTATTGCACATTTGAACATTAAAAAAAAAAAAACAAACAATCAAAAAACTGGCCCAAAAGTTTCAGTGAGCTATGCTATTTTTTTAAAGTAACAAAGACTATCATTCACATCCCCCCTCTTATCACTGTAAGCTCGTTATTATCTCAGCCATTGTGCTGAAATCAAATAATCTTCATTCACAAAGGAAAGAACAAAGAAAGAAAGAAAAGTATTTTTCTGATAGAGGCATTCAAAATGACAAATGTCACCTGTTAATGTCTGTCCTGCTGCCAGAATTCCTAAGTTGGCACAGAAATCTTCATTTACGCATACTGACACAAGTTCAATCTTTTTATGTTATTATAGAAATAACGCTATAAAAACGCTTATGAAAAAAGCAGCGGAAAGCTGGATATTGCCACCTCTGTAATCTTACACTGGCCTTTGGTGTCTCTGAAGGGATACTGTAACGTTAGCTTTTTAATAATGCTTAATAAACATTTAGCAACATCTATTATAAATGGTGGGTCCCATATGCAGAGCTGGGTGGGGTCATTCTTTACAGCAACTCACCATATGGTATCCCTATGAACGTGGCCCTGATAAAAGTAATCTGTTGAACCTGAATGACTTTCTCTGCTGCTGTAGCATTAAATTACTTTCTTTCCTCTTCCCCCATTCACTTGCACTAGGAGTAAAGTTGATTCACCTGTCTATCTCATGCTGCAGCTACCATGTTCTCCAGCTGCTTGTATCACCAGGATTTAATAGACTCTGTTACATTATTCTACTTGCATTTGGTTTGCAGAGTGTGAGCAGAGAAAGGAACAAAATACGTGGGTTAGTGTTCAAAGGATCAAACTAAAGGACTGAATCCTATGCCCTTCTCTCAGCTGCCACTACTATAAAGAGGCTACAAAACTTTTACCTGACTAAAGATTGCTGGGTCAGAGTGAATGATTAGAATTCAATCACCACTGCATT
>WAAD01002275.1:7652-24976 GCA_013389945.1 Fregata magnificens
TTTAGTGACATGTATACATGCAACTTTCCCCAGTCCGAGCACACAAATAAAAAAAGTTGCCTTTTAACAGATTGTCTTTATGCAAGTTTCAGAAAACAAGCAAGAATCTAGACAGATACAAGTATGACAAGGAGGGTAAAGAATGCTTCCAAAAAGCAGGCTACACTGTTGTGTCAGTGCCCTGATCTACTCACAATAAGGGTTTAAAAGGCAGAGAAATACCAGTGCATACAGCATTACTGCTGGGGCTGTCCAGAGACAGTTATTTTTAGTATCTCAAATAATAATGCATGATTTAAAAAGTGCCTCTCCAAAGCATTTACAATCCACATGTTAAACAGACTAATTAGACTATCTCTAAGTATTTATATAAGCATCTGATTTTTAATTCATAGCTTTAACTCAACACTGAAGCTCAACATGCATGCTGAATTCCTTCAGTCGCCAGCACTACAGAGTATCTGGCCTACATACCAAACTTCAAATGCAGAACTTCAGAACTAAATGCATCAACTTTTTTTTTTTTTTTTATTTACAGTACAAATTTCTAAAACCAGCAGAAAAGCATGAAAGTAGTATTTTCCTTGGAAACACCCAATGAAGAATCTACTGAATTTTTATTCAAATTGTTGGGGCTGCATAAGCACAGATTAATTTGTGAAGAGTCATAATAAGAAGGGGTTTTCTCCCTAGGAAAACTCAATTCAGTGTCACCTAAAGTTATCAGCACCAGCCAACTCTGAGTTAGACATGGTTTTGCCACTGACCACCTGCAAGTCAGTTTAACACTACAAAGGAACACAAATTGTTTCAACAAAGAAAATGAGTAAAATACTTACTGGCTTGTGCAACAATGTTTGTATGCCTCCTCAGCATAGCAGCAGCAGTTTCTGACAAGGTCACAATTACTTCAAGCGCCAACTGACGCTGCATGTTACTGAGACTGGCATCTGCACACAACTACAATCCAGATTAGAGCAAATGGTTAGAACAGAAGTTTTGGGGCAGAAAGAGGGATTTTTTAAAAAATTCCTAGCTTTACCTTCAGACTTAGTTGCAAGGTAGGTTCTAAATGTGGTCGTAAATACTTCGGAACAGAATCTGCAATTTCTACAAGGGATTTCAGGACAGAATCATCGTTTTGGTAGCAGGAATCATTTACAGCCTATAAAGAGATAAGATGAAGACAAGATTAAATACAAACAAATAATACTATGAATGGGACCACTGATATAGAAGAAATTTGATTAACTTTATTCTTCTCTCTCTGAATAGCCTTGTTTAGCATTAGTGGCTTAGCATTAGTAGCTAAAGTAGCTGAAGCCTTAGGCCGCAAGAACTGACCAAGAGTAAACTTTTTGATAAAACCAATGCTGCTAACAAAGAACTAACTGAATCTGGCAGATATGAGCGCAATGAAGAAGGTACGAACCAAGGAGACAATTCCAAGAGAATGAAGTAACTTCAGAAGAAGGCCAGCCCAGCAACAGTGAAAACCAATAAGAAATCAAGAGACCACTGACCAGAATTAAGTGATTGGACTTGGGGATCGGGTGATGGGTGGTACATGTATAATTGAGAGGCGTGAATTGGGGCAGGGGTCCCTCTCCAGAGGCACCCAGCTCGAGCTGTAACCTGAGAACTAATAAAAGACTAATTGGAAGCCTTCACTCAGACTTTGCATTTTCAGCAGGATCCTAGGGTTGGACCCTGCTATGGTGGCCAGCGTGCGTAAATCCATAACAACTACAAAGAGATAATATGCAGGGTACAAAACTACAAGTTTCTACAAGTAAGTTATGGCTCACAATGTTATATGCCATCAATTTTGACCATCATTAGTTTAAATCTAACACGGTAGACAGACACTCAGAAAAAATTAAGGTCACACATCAGAGGCACCAACATGCAAAAACACACACTATGTTTTGACAAGCACAACTTCAAAATGCATTTTAAATAAAGAAAAAACTCCTCAAAATAACTCTGCCCCAAAGAAGGAAAATGAGCCTAACTCTTTTTTTCCCTGTTATGTGAGAACAGCTTTGAATAGCTTACGTGTACAAACACCAGGAATCTCAAGACTAAATAACTTATTTTTTTCCAGACAGCTCCGGAGAGCCACCGAATTAAAGCAGACCTTTCAGCCCTCAGTCACAGGACACAGGAAAGAGAAAAAGAAATCAAGCTTTTTGCAAGTATCTTTCCTAACCCATAGCTACATTCTGAAAAGTAATTTAAAACTTACTTCTAACTGACCAGATTGATACTCTAGTACCAAAACAGCACACAGTTATTCAATGGTGTTACAACTCTTCTAGAAGTAGGACACGAAAATCCAAACCTCCAAAGAAAAAAGTCTTTAAACACACTTTTGGGGTTTTGAAAGAAATTTTCATTAGCAAAGTGTTTTATGTCTTCCAAATGTAGAAATGTTTTAAGTGAATAGTTAGGTGTTTTTTAATACTTAAATCTAGAATCCAACACTTTTAATAATGCTACTCAAACAGCCCACGCTTTCAACATAGAAGCAGCATCTTCTAGTATCAGAAATGTTCGGGGGGCGGGGGGTGGATCTATCTTGGTTAAGGCCTTTTGGACTAATAGTTACCACTCGTCTTCTGATTCTGGCAAAGGATAATGTAATATTTACTGGAAGTTTCTCTAAAACTCTGTATTTTATACCCATTGCAACTTTGACAGCTTTTTAAAGCAAGACTAGGTTTCTGAAGAAAGAAGTTCAAAATGCACAGTGATGCCTAAAAGGCAGAGGCACTTTTCTGTAGTATCAAACATCAACAATCACAGAAGTCAGTTGAAGTTCCAGCTGCTTTTACCTCCACTGCAAGATAAATCTCTTGCATACAAGTTTCAACTATTAGTTCTGAAAGTTCAACTTCCAGCATAACCATTATAGAAATTGTACTGAAAGGACTGAATTGCTAAGTCAGAATTTTATTTTTAACTTTTTTACCATGCCAGTATTCCAACAAAATGAACTTCAACAGCAACAAAAAAAGCATCCAACTGTCTCCAAAGGTCACTCACCACTATTCTAACACATCCCATCTCCTATTTATAAACTTGGATCTTCATATCCATCTTGTGTTACCACAGCCAGAAAATCTAGTCCTTCTCGCAATAAGTACTTTAAAAAGACAGATTTCATAGCATAGTTCTATGGTCTATATTTGCAAAATAAAGCTTGAAAATGCAAGCCAAGTGCACGTGTTTTTACAGCCTAAAATAGCAGCATTGAAACGTATATCACACAAAGTGGGCTATTAGTCTGAAGTCTAAAAACAGCATACTATTTAATTGCCAAACATCAAGATGAATAACATGCCCACCCCAAATCCTGCCTCACTCCCACTCATACAGTACTCAGTAGCCAAGGTTCTCTCAGCCAGTTACAATTTTCGAACAATATAATTGCATTGCCAAAGTCACAGACAGGGACTAACCACCAAATAGTGACCTCAGTATCAAAATACTTATCTTGTACACACTAGAGCCCATTTTCAAGTTCGGTTGATTTTAATAAATTCCTCTCAGTTTCCATTTAAGATCAAGTAGAATTCCATTGGTTGCAGAGGCCAGTAAACTTAGCACAATTTTTCTTCAGCTTCCAACAAAGCGCACACAGACAAGGTTTATAGCTTACACTGTCAACAGGAACCTGCTGTACTGACTGCAGCAAGAAGTCAGTCTTTAACCTAAATTTAGCCTAATTTAAAATCGCCAAAAGTTCGTGACCATTGTTATCACAGGTACTTAGTTATTTCCACTTTTTTCTTAATATAGAAAGGGAACTTGTACTGTGAAATTGTCACCCTTCAGAGCTCAAACTATTTCTGTCTCTGGTTTGGCTTACAATAGGCTTCCCCCCCCAAAAGCAAACAACCTTATATTAGAATTCCAACTTTTGCTCAAATTCATCCATCCTAAAAGAGATCTAATCCAGCCTCAGAAATTATATGAAGCTTAAAAAGGCATTTTGTTTGCAAGTTCCTAATTTATCAAACAATTAGAGGATCATTTGTCACAGAATCACAGAATGGTAGGGGTTGGAAGGGACCTCTGGAGATCATCTTGTCCAACCCCCCTGCATGAGCAGGCACACCTAGGGCAGGGTACACAGGACTGCGTCCAGGCGGGTTTTGAATATTTCCAGAGAAGGAGACTCCACAGCCTCTCTGGGCAGCCTGTTCCAGTGCTCCGTCACCCTCACAGTAAAGAAGTTTTTCCTCATGTTCAGCTGGAACTTCCTGTGTTCCAATTGGTGCCCATTGCCCCTTGTCCTGTCGTTGGGCACCACTGAAAAGAGTCTGGCCCCATCCTCTTGACACCCACCCTTCAGATATTTTTAAGCAGTAACAAGATCCCCCCTCAGTCTTCTCTTCTCCAGGCTGAACAGACCCAGGTCTCTCAGCCTTTCCTCATAAGAGAGGTGCTCCAGTGCCCTGATCATCTTTGTGACTCTCCGCTGGACTTGCTCCAGCAGTTCCCTATCCTTCTTGAACTGGGGAGCACAGAATTGGACACAATACGCTAGATGTGGCCTCACCAGGGCCGAGTAGAGGGGGAGGATAACCTCCCTCGACCTGCTGGCCACACTCCTTTTGATGCACCCCAGGATCCCGTTGGCCGCCTTGGCCACAAGGGCACAGCGCTGGCTCATGGTCAACTTGCTGTCCACCAGCACTCCCAGGTCCTTCTCAGCAGTGCTACTTTCCAGCAGGTCAACACTGCTGTTGTTACTCTGAGAATCTTTGTTCTGAATAATTCTACGCTTTCCTCTAAACTGGAAAGATACAGGATATCACGGGTCAATGAATTTCCCAATTACTGATTACCTGAAATCTCAGGGTAGCTCATATTTAAAGTATAACTCAGTATCATGGTTAATTTAAAAGCTATGTGATTTTGAGTTAAATATCTTACGATGAATTTAAACTCATTTATCCATGTAACACTGTATAAATTAATCAGCATTGAACTATTTTCCTTAAAACCCTATCAATTTGCTTGTGTTTACAAAATTCCTTATCAGTTTCCACTGTATCTTGTTGGTGACTGATTTCAGATTAACTAAGATATAGTTAATCCAGGTCTCAGCAAAAATTCATATGCTACACAAATTTGCAGACCGATAATTTACATTCAGATACAGTCAATACAGTCGGTAATGGCACATTAAGCATTACTTGTGTGGTTTCTTACCTGCAAGATTCCAGGTAGCAAGTCTGCAAAATGTTTAAGAAGTGGAAGATTGTGTTCATTAGCAAGCACAAACGCAGCTGCAGCTCTAGCAGACAGAGTCTTGATCTAGAAGACAGGGAGAATTGGAGAAAGAAACGTGACAAACTGGTAATGAAACATGCCTTTGTTTTCTTTTAACATTAGGCCTACTATGAGACTACATTTTGTATTATCATTTCCCTTTTACATTTTCCTAATAGATATAGCAATTAGTTTTTAACACAGGCTCTTACATCTTACTTCAAATTAAGGTAAAGCGATAATTAAGGTCTTCAGCATCTATGTTCTCCATGATACAAAAAAAGTTTATCAGATTACAAGGTGGCAAGTATTCCCTAGTTTTGTTTTTGTTTGTTTTTTGTTTTGGTGTTTTGGGTTGTGGTTTGTTTTTTTTTTTTAACAGAAGAAAAAAGAAAAAACCTATTGTTTTCAACTTCCATCCCAATTTCAAATGTGTATGCAAGTGTCAAAGTCCCATTTTTCAAAAAGTGTGATCTAAGTGTTTTAAACATGCTTCTTTAAAGGCATGACTTGTGGTACTTCAGAAAATGTTACTCAGTTGACTTTCAAAGGTCAGAAGAAGTAACCCATGGGGGAGCAGCAAACTGAACCCATATACCACAGCAGGGTTTCCTATCCTTGCCCAGCATTTTCCACAACAAGAGAAATATTTTCAAAGTACAATCCTGTGCACAAATCAATAAATCTGAAGCCTTCCAGAAAAGCGAGGCTTGCTAACAGGCCCTTACAGCAAAGCATGCACAAACAGTTCAAGGAGCTGTCATATAGTCAGAGTTTTGAGACATCCTGTGTACAGACACTATGTGTAGAGATACTACGTATCTATACTGTTAAACACAAGGGCCAGAAAGAGAGCTTAACAAGGAGCTTCTGACCCCTCATGCTGCTGGCTAAAACTCCTGGCTCTGCTTTGGGCCACTACAACTAGGTTTCTCCAAGCATAACTACTAGGGAAGACTGTGGGCCTAAGCAGTGCAGATACAAGCCAGCAAGTCAGCTTTAGGACCATGAAAAGGTTTGACCCTTTTGTTTTGCAGTCAGCAGAGACTGCCTCTGCAGTACTGTACTCCAGATGTACATCAGTTTCAGGTAATGCAATTCTCTGGCTGGAATCTATGGCTTAACCTTTATGTTTGAGACTACTACACTAAGTTTCTATGCTCAGGACATACTAAAAAAAAAAGAAAAAAAGAACAAAAAAAGAACATAAAGGTCTTACTGATGGATGCTCTTGATCTTGCATACACTGAACCAGCATTCTCTTAATGACCTCCAAATAGTGTTGCTGCTGATTTCCAAAAATCCCAGGAAAATTCCTAAGGATTAGAAAAGACCAACATGTTAATAAAAAATTCACAGAGTTTAACCTTAACCATTATTTTAAACTTATCCATTGCTTAAGCTACAGATTGTAACTGTACATGTAAGAGTTAAGTAAACCACAATACAACAGAGTAAATGAAATATATATGATTGCTTGTTAATTAAATTCTGACAATTTTTCTTACATTTTTACAGACATGATTTGGCTAACCTGCAAAAATGTAGCAAAGCCTGAAAGCTTACCAGAAAATATGTAGAGCAGCTTCACGCAGTCCCACGTTCTGAGAGCTGACAGAGTCAAATAAGAATTTCAGAACTTCTGGCCACTGGTTGTTGCCATCCTCATCTAGATTAAACACAACAAAGTTTTAGGATAAGCAAACTTAAGAGTGGTTAGATCTCAATTGTGCAGGGCAACCAGTCATCACTAATAAAATTAATTTCAAAAAAACTGATCTGTGGATGTGTCCAAGTCACAGTGTAAAATATGGCTGAAATGTTAAATCTAAAGGCACTCAGGAACAGAAGATATTCTCTATTTACAGTTATATAACAGCACTCCAAAAAAGAAACTGATGCAGATGTTCAGCATAACATTAATGAGAATTAAACAAAATTGGATTTCTAAACCTTAATACAATCTTACCTAAACTCAAGCAATTTAAAAAGCAGAGTTAAGGAATCTTATTTTTATCTGATAAAGGATAATGTAAACAAATACTAGGTTTTATTTTAAACCATGAAATCAGTTAGCACATCATGTGCAAAATTATACACAAGACTAGAGAACAAGAGATAAAAATACAACTACTATCAATACATAAAACATTTTACCACAATATCAGCTTATATAAAGTACCTATTAAGTTCCTCGCCAATTCAGCAACAATGTCACAGATTTTTTTCCTCATACTGGACTGCGTTTCCAACTGAATAATCAACAGCAATCCACTTTTGATAGAGGTCTGGTCATCAGGTGAAAGAGCTGGATAAACTTCTTCAAAAGCAGAAGACAAAAGACGTCGTAGAAGGACAGCTGCCATTTGTCTAGCCTATTGAATAAGAAACTATGTATGTTAAAGCGTTTTGATATGGTAATTGTGCTCTTTTGAGGAAAGACAACATCATGCTTCCAAATGATCAGTTTTCTCTGTGTAGACTTGTTTGGTGAATGGAATACCTCTCAAGCAACAGATGACAATTACGATAGTAAGTAAAAAACATAGGAAAGAAACATCAGCTTACAACCATGTTTCTGACAATTACAGCTCTTCAGAGAAATAATCATTAAATCCACTGAGGTATTCAGGTTTTTTCTAGAGCTGCATTATTGAAAGATGTTTAAAGCGTGTCTTCTTTCTATTTTAAATGGCCTGCTGAGATCATTATAATCCAGACAGGTTTTTTTGGATTAACAAGTGACTTAATGGGACAACTTTGTCAGACAATTAACCTGTAAACCCTCCTTCACTTTCTCAAACAACCAAACTTCACGCTAAAGATTCAGAAACCTAGAGTTAGATTTTGGCAAATAAAACTCTAAAAAAAACCCCACCCAACCAAAAAAAACCCCAAAGCTCTCAGCCTTTTGCAGACCTATGATGAAATGTTTTTCTTTAAACTTGAATTTGAGCATAGGAATCTCAATACCACATATTACAATCTTCTATACTTCCTGCTTGCATACAGCATTCTACAATAGCATCACTTACATATCTGTATTTATTTACAATTATACAAGAACTAGAAGCAAAAAACATGGCTGAGTAATTAAAAATGAATAGAGCAACACATGCAATAAAGGCAAAAAGACACATGAAGCACTCTGAATAACTTAATAAATAGGTTGTTCACTAATCAGTGTTTCTAGAAGGACAAACAATAATTAAAAACCGCCCCCTAAACTTCTAGTTTAACACGTGCAATGAAACCTTACACATTAAATCATCACAAAAAAACAATCCAATGCAACATGCACTCAATTTTTTCTCCTAAGATATTCTTATTTAATGTGTACTTGAATGAAAAACAGTTTCATTTATAAGCTTTTGGAATTAAAAAATGTTCAATTAACAGCAGAACTAACGAAGTCTGATTTCCAAAAGATCTCTCAACTCTATTGCTACAGCATAACCTATAGATGAGAAACACAAACCACTGCAAAGTCTCAACTTCTAACATACCCTGTAAAAATCAGGTATTGCTAGAACATCACCCAAGGTACTATTCTTGTTATGTTCTGCAGTCTCCAGACTCACTGTGCCTTTTTCCAACCTACCTAGCTCTCTTCTATACAGCTAAAGAGCAGTGCACAAAGAGTGTCTTTATACTCTCAGAAGGGAAGGACTAGAATTGGACCATACTCTAGATCATTCCTTATCTCCTCCTCCTCAACAGCTCTAGGGTGGACCAAAGCCACCACATATGTAGGATTAGAAGATGTTCCCTAGTAGATCTAAGGAAGACAGCAGGTGAACAGAGAGGGTCACAGTGCCCACCCGTGCAGTAGCTCCCTTCATAAGCCAAGGTTCTCTAGAAATACGTCATCACACAGGGAACATGAGTTAGGAAGGAGAAAGATTCTTTTGTCACTGCCTCTGGGAATCCCACTAACAATGTGTCCAAAAACTTTAATGGTACCACAGTGTAATGGTATCTTTCCTTCTCCCATCCATAGAAGCACCAATATTGTGAAAGATTAAATTTCTCCTCATTAGTATGGTGAACTTACACAGGAGAAGCCTTGACTGGGGAGCAAGTCTGCTGGACTGAACAAGGCACAAACTCTAATGCAATGTCTTCCCTTACTCAGGGCATCGTGTTTCTGTGCATATTCTCTGACATCTGATAATGACTGAACTCACATTATATTCATTCCTTTCCTGAAGTAATAATAGGTGGCCAGATAGGGAATAGAGCTTGTTTTCATAAAGCACATAGTCTCAAAGATATGAATTTCCACCTCTGAAGAATTTAATTTAAAATATTAGAAAACTGACAAACACAGACCGATTGCAAAGTAAAAACACAAGTAACAAGGCATACAGAAAGACACAAGATCAGCACTACATTAATTAGTTCCTGGTTATTATTACTAGCTTAGAAAAAAAATCCCAAATTCCCTAAAGCAAATTAAAATGTTTGAAGGATTGACAAAGAAGCAATTGACTTCTTATAATAAACGGCACATTTTCCTCAGCAGATATCCACCTATATATGAAAATTACCATTGTCAATTTAATTATGACGAACATGGCTGGATTAATGGCAGCTCTGAGGCTGTTTCTTCTGTTTTAAGGAAGGAAATTTCAACATACCACTTCTTACTAATAGAATTTACAGTGCTTTAAAAATGTTCTAGGGTTTTACAGATGATGGAACCAAGGCAAAAGAAAATCAACTTGCTGAGCAAGGTAGCAGAATTATGGACAGAAATCTGGGATACCATGTTCTCCACTGGCATTCAAAGTGTCCAGGTAATCCTACACGTTTTGTAATTAAAAGACTGACCATCTCGTGTAGCATAGTCACAGTGATTTTTACTTTCATTTTACTGTTCCTTTTAAGTCCTCAAGGAGGAAAACGTGCATGGATGGAAGCAATCAATATTTAGGACACGGTCCAAAAATGGACTTGCACAACCTCATTTGGGGATCCAGCCCCATGTGGAATTCAAGGCACACAGTGCCTAAGGTCCGCATACAACTCAAAGGCAGAACTGTGGTGCATCAGAAGTCCATGGGCTGCCTTCTTTCCCCTCCAAATGCTGAACAGGAAGCTGCCCACAGCAGTAGTTTTCAGACTAAGAAATGCGACCCCTTCATGTGACAACATGGAGAGGGAGAAGGGAAAGGTCAGAGCCCTCTAAGAGGGCTGTGAGTACAGCAGAAACACAATTTGACACAGCATTTGTTACTGTATTTCACAGTGCTTGAAATTAGTCAACTGTTAATTAGGACACAATTGAAAATGGCCAATCTAGAGTTAGCCAGGAAGAAAACAAATGCAGGAGAACATACAGAACTTCTGTTCCTCTCTACAATTTAGGCGGTAAATCAAAACTGTAAAGGAAGAAGCTTCTAACACCTCAGACACATCCTGAGAATAAAAATCATCAAATAAACTGAATAGAGACCACCTTTCTGTTCAACCCTTTAAAATGCAGCTGCATGGGAAGAAGTAGAGTTCTAACTTCGTAAGAGTGAGACTACAGGTTCAGGAAGGTGGAGACGTGGGTTCAAGACCCTCTTTAGCCTGAGGCATACAAACTCGCATATCACCTGGCAGAGAAGTGTTCTAACTCCTAGGTCATGTGCTTCCCTCCACTTCTGTGAACAGTGTTACTCTGCTATCAGGAAAATATGAAATGAGAACAGAGGGAAAAGGTGATTATTTCCACGGTTTAGGCATTTGGTTAGAAGGAGAAAACCTGTTATACAGTTCATTTTTAAAATAATTATTCCTCATATAACTTAATGGTTTTTTCCATGTGAAATGCAAGGGGTCCTGGGAGCAGGATCTGAATCCCTATTTCTCCATGTAAATGCCAAAATTACTAGGTTGCAGAGTCAGGATTCCCCCAACTGCTGTCCAAATAGTCCTACGAATCTTGTATTCTCTACAACACAGCAGCCCAGCTCCTGCAAACAGGATGGAGTATCTTCTTCAGCCTACTTTTCCTGTGAGGGGGTAAAGCAATACAGAGGCTTCAGGATGAACAAGGATCTGAACCCAGCTTTCCCGTAGCCTGAACAAGGGATCCTTAAAGTTCTAAGGCTTCTTCCAGCAGCCTGTGTTCAGTGTTGCTGGTACATTCGATGTACTCAGAGGACACACACCAGGCCCAAAGCCCTATTCACTGGTGACATATGCACTGTTCTGCCCAACATTTGGATCTACGTGAAACACATGCAGACACAAAGCGCCTAGCTGTTCATACCAGCACCATACTGAACACTCACAGAATGCTTCCCTGCATGTTTAAATGCAATGTTTATATCAAGCATGTGGATGACTTCACTTAGGCTCTAATTAGGCTACTATGTATTTGGATTTACAGGGAAGAGAGACTGTTTGCAGGTTCTATTAATCAAGATATGAGTTCAGCACCTAATGTCTACTTAAGTTATGAGCTAACATTTAAACCTTTCTTTGATTTATCCATTGGTGGAGTTAAATGTCAAGTTATTCTACAAATGGTAACCTCTGATGTCTTTGTAACTTCTACAGGTGAAAAGCTTCTTTGCACTGGAGTAAGTTGAAAGCCAAGTCATTGGCAAGATTCTGATCAAGTTTTAGACTGGGCTATTTCCTTAGCTGATGTAAAGGGAATAAAATCAGTCAATATATGGTGCAAGTATTTATTTACACAAGCATGACTTAGCAGTTGTCAACACAGACTTATCAAATGTATTCAATACAAAACAGAAGCATGTGCAATGGAGCTATGACTTCTAGGGCATAGTATTATCTTCTGATGAAAAAGGGGCAGCGGTAGATCTTATTTTTCATGGCAAATTTAAATATAGGAGTGACTGCTCTACAGCTTTCTATCATTTGAAACATCTCAGAGGGGCAGGAGGGAAAATTACACAGCTCTTATGGAACCAATTGCTAGTATAATATTGAAGGATTCTGTCAGAAGAACACTGCTTTGTAGGTAGATAAGCATCAGTATTAGTAAGCTGATACTTACTGAGCATTAAAAAGCACAAATAGCATCTACTTCTAAACTGAATATAATCTACCAGAAGACATCATTATCCAGAGAGAAACAGCACGCTCATGCTCTCCTTATAATATTGTTCAGAAATTCTACACGCTATACCCTTCCGCTGTTCAGTAAAACTCTAGATTTGGAAAAAAAAAAAAAAAAGTCAAATGTTTTTACTTTTAACTGATTCTGAAGTTTGCAATATCTTGAAAGCTTAGTAGTTCTTCACTCTGCATATCCAAGTGAATAATAGTTTTACCAAGAAGTACTATACCTGATTGCTAAAGTGTGTGAACCTTTACAAAATTAAGGAATAACTAAAAGGCACAGTTACTGTATGCCCACAGAAAAATTTTGTCTAGTGCTTAGACTGCTCTCCATTCGGTCTATTACACTGCTAGATGACTTAATGAACATATTCTCCCCAAATAGGACAAAATGCAAAATCCAGCTGAATAAAACATGCAAAACAACTGCTACCTTATCTTCCCTCAATTCCGATTTCAGAAGCACAAGAAGTTTCAGATGATACATAAGTTTAACACATTTAGGCACAGGGCCCCAAAATGGAAAGCATTTCTCAACTGTAACTTGAAGGAACATCGCAGTAACAGTGATATACTAGTCACACATTTTAAGGAAAGAACCCATTCATTAAGCAAAACACACAAGCAGAAAACAATGGAGATCTAAGCAGTCACTTATGAAAGACTACTTTTGGAACTAAATATCCTACATCAAAAAGTCTCAGCTAGAGAATTTGACATGCAACAAACTAGATGAGTGGTCCCTCTACAAATGTGCAGTAAATTAAGATTAAGTTAATGCCCGACTTGTTAATTTATCCCAAAATGACCAGCACTGATTTCTTCCCCACTTCTCCAAGTTTCCTTGAAAATCTACAGAATTCAAAGATTATTGAGACATACCTCCTCAGCAGCAGCGGTATTCCTGATTGCTTGTAGGAGGAACGTGATCTTAGATTGACCAGGAATATTCTCATACGTCTCCTGCATAAAAAGGGATGCAGCTTATTGTAAACAATTACTAGAAAGCATGTGTTAATCATTAATATGAATTGACTTTCCTTTTAAAACAACTTCAGTATCCATCCAGTTAATAGGAAATAACATAGCAAAAAAATTAAACCTACCAAAATAAAAATTTCTGACCTATTTTAAAATCATGAGTAAGGTCTTAGTTACCTAATAAGACCTGCCATATTGGAATGATCTAGATATATATTACTGGCCACTTACAAGATGAGTTAAGAAATACAGCTTAAAAGGAACACACATCCTCCTGGAAATACAACATATATGGAACATGTATCCTCCTGGGAATCCATCGTAGCTTCTATCACATCAAAGGATTAAGAACTTTGGAAGCCTGAGACTGAATCATGACCAACAGGTTAATAACCACTGACAAATGTATAGTCCAAAAATCTGTTCATTTGGTTTTTTGAACCTTCTTACGGCCTTTACAATGTCATGTGGTTGTCACACCTCTCAACTACACGTTTTGAATAAGAACTTTTCGGTTTTAAACTCCTGCCTGAATTTCAGGGAGAGAGACTATTTAGTCTCCTCCTTAGGGAAACCCTCTTAATAAAATGGAAAGTTACTTTGTCTTACACACTTCTGGCATGCAGTTCATTCACTATGGCTTTTTAAGTTAGACTGTTACTTAGAAGCTAGAGTGAGCACACAGCAAAATAACTTTTGCTATCCAAAACATAGTATACGTGAGCATTTTAAAACTACAAATGCTTGTTTCTAATATACTAAAACTGTAACCTATGCAGGGGAATTACAAGCTGAAGAGCAACCACTTAAAGCATTCAGAAATAGTGCTATACTTACTAACTCTGCAAGAGTCACTTTTTGTGAACACAATCTTGAAGACAAATTACTCCACCCTTTCCAAATATTCACTATCTCATCCTGAACTCAAGGAACAAGTCTACTACACAAAGCCCAGGTTCATTTCAATCAGTTCCCTGCCTGCCTACTTCCCATTCTTACCATCGCAGCAGCTCTTTCTAATACTCTAGCAAATTTACACACCTTGACAGTATACCTGCTATTTTCAATAAAGTAGTTTCCCCATCACACATATAATATTAGACATCATCTTCCTCCACTTTCTGTACCTGTAGTAGGCCTCATTCACTGACTCAATTCTTACGTCATATTCTCTGTAGTTGCTAACATATGCTCACAGTCAGTGAGACTCAATCCCCAATGAATTCCTGCATTTAATCTAATCATTTCATGGAGACTGCAAAATTAAATGAGGTTTAGGGTCAGAATAGAAAGTCTTCTCAGATTAACCATTTCCATGAATGTATATATTTATATTGCACGATTATCTACAAATATAAAGACAACTACAGAAACAAGAAGGTTTCCTAAACACAGGCCCAGCATGGACCTGAAGCTATGCTTTCATGGACAGCTGAAGTACTGTAAAAGTTGGCTTCCCTCATGTAAATTCTGATAATAATGAAATTCTATTTTGAGTTGTTTAAACTCACAAGAAATGGCAGCCACCTATCCAGTTGTTCACTGGCATAATTCTGTCAATTCAGTAAACTGGATTCAGAGGATGCTAAAGAGCACCAGGGCAAGACAGGCAAGAGGAACATATGGCCAAAACCAGAACCTTCCCTGTGCTGGTGAAGGACTACTTTACTGGCTCTAGCCATCTTACTAACAGCCTTGGCTATGCCCTATGTACCTGGATCCTGGTACATCTTCACTGTATTCTTTCAGTTCACGATTAGTTCCCCAGCTACCTTATCCAGAGGTACAAATTTCTCACACAGCGTGACTAACTTTCAGAATACATGCAAGCAAATATCTATTATCTACAGTTAGTACCCATGCTCTTCCAAACCTGAGAAATACATTTTTGAAGAGAGCATAAAATCACCAAGACAAGTAAATAAAAGTTTCTCTATCAGAAGATATACACACAAATAAGAGAAAGACAGGCTTTTACAGTCAGCAGACCATATTCCAGTAATTTTTAATGGGAGATAAAATGAATGAACCAGATTTCAGCAAACTGGTCAGAATAAGTTAGGAGTGTGCTAGCACATACATAGATCCATATACATAAATACTTAAATAAAAACGGGGTTTATGTGATTAGACTTTCCTCCCCCCACTTCTGTTTTTTACAGCTTCCCCTACACCCCCACCCAAACAGACTATGACTCTACATCTCCATCAAGTCTAGTCTTCAACATAACACCCCTCATACTAATTTCAATGACCAGACCTATTAGAAATAACCCAAGTCTGTCTCCTTCAGTTCCCTGTCGATCCATTTCTCACTCTCGCTGGTTTTCATTGGACCCAAATGAAAACGTGCTACTCAATTTACCTGCAGTTATTTGAATCCCTATAGTATTCAATATCGCCTTCCAACAGTAAGTACATTTTAAAAAACCAATTGGACTATGCAGATGTTTAAAATCAAATATGAGTCCTGTATGATTTTAGTAAGCAGATATTCTAAAGGCTATGCAATACTTGCCTTTCATCCAAAGAAATCTTACTTCAAGAAACAGACAATGGGGGAGGGGGGGGAACAAACCAAAACAAAACACCAAACACAAAAACAAAAAGGAAAAAAAGTCAATAATCTACCTACACTATAGAGACACAGATTTGTGTTTCTAGGTACAAGTACATTAACCCACCACGAAGATGACTGAGCTGGGATCTTCACAGCCGTGCATGGTGGAAGAATGAGAGACAACAGGCATAAATTGAAAAAAGGAGGTTCAGACTGGATAGAGGTTCAGACCTCTTTATTCTAATGAGGACAGTCAAGCAGGAGCAGGTCACTCAGAGAGCTTGTGCAGTCTCCATTCTTGGAGGTTTTCAAGACCCAACAGGACAAAGCCCTGAATGACCTGATCTGACCTGATAGCTGACACTGCTTTGAGCAGGAGATTGCACTACAGACTTCCTGAGGACCCTTCCACTCTGAATGATCCTAAACCATAAAAATACTTCCAATACACCTTGGAAATATGCAGAAACCAATGCCAGCTTCAGTGCAGTTAAATAAGTAAAGATCATACTACTTGCTTGTATCTACATATGAAACTGATGGACTTGAAAAGCTTGGTAATCTATCATGACAATTAAGATTTCTTCTTCTGATTGACCATAGTGCATATGTATCTGTGAAGATTAAACAAACTCCTACTCAGTTCCAAGCAAGTTTCTGACAGAATATGCCAGTTGTAAGAATCTAAGTTTTAGACTTTCTTTTCCAATAATGCTTTATTTCACAGGCATTGTGACATAGCTGTCCAATAAATTTGCTTTGTTACAATTTTAATAAAGTTCAAAAAGTTGCGAGAAATGTTCTTATGTCACATGCAGACAGTTGAGAAGAGAAAGAAATTCAGCTTCCAGGGAATGGCCTCCATTCCATCCCCACATTCAGGAGTGTGGGAATAATTCTTGCTGCTTCTCTAGAAAGTGTTTGTAGTAATCAATATTGAACTTCGCTGGGTTCCTAAAAATGTGTGTTTCCTCTCCTTCTCATTCCCAAATTATATTTCAGGCATTTTCACTGCAGCATCAGGAACAATAATACTTTTCATTCTTCACCAAACAATGTGCTGAACTCTGCTGACCGCTGAAGTGATGAGAGTGATAAAAGACCCAATGCAGCCATGCAGTGGGAATTCATGCTAAACCTAGACGCTAGTATTTAATTCAATGGGAGAGATTCCCCACTAGGCTTGACAATAGAGTCTTAAGCATGACAGAGAGAAAGAATTAACGTGGCTTAGCCATCACAAAGAATTTTAGCTGAAATAACACATCTGAAAAGTTTTTGCTGATAACGGAGAAACTCAGTATATTGAAAACGCTTCTTTTAGTGAAATATTTCTCAGCTGACGAAACACTTGAATACACGGCCCATTCCGAAGTTAAAAACCAAACTACTGTGTGGAAAGAGAAGTCCTCGGCGG